>JAASAY010000309.1:0-57276 GCA_014822085.1 Fusarium stilboides | reverse complement strand
CCCAAAAATAACCCCACCACAAGCTTCAAAGATCATACAAAGCTAAGCAATCTCCAAATCCAACGACATCGTCATAGCAGATATCGACCGAACCGAACATTGATCCCACGCCGATTGCAATCATGTCCGACCCTGTCGCTGAGGTCACCGAGGGCACTGTCAAGCTCGTGCTTGACGAGGTGACGGGCGAGCAGGTCACGCGCAATGAGTTGAAGAAGCGAACCCAGAAGCGTGCCAAGAAGGCTGCTGCCCAGGCTTCGCGAGAGGAAAAGGCAAAGAACCAGGAAGCGAACCCTAAACCCGCCGCGCCCAAGCCCAAGGCTCAGGAACCGACCCAGCTCGACCCCGATGCCATGTTCAAGCAGGGCTTCCTCGCCGATGTATACAAGGAGAGACCCGTGACGCCTGTTGTTACTCGTTTCCCTCCCGAGCCGAACGGATACCTTCACTTGGGTCACGCCAAGGCCATTGCCATTGATTTTGGCTTTGCCCGCTTCCACGGTGGCAAGACGGTGAGCTCAGCTGTTGTGGATTGTTGTTAATGAAGATGCTAACACTAGGATAGATTCTTCGGTATGATTCTGCTATCAAAGCTTCGAGGCTGTAACTGACGAGTCAAAGATTCGACGACACGAACCCCGATGAAGAGGAGGAGGTATACTTCGAATGGATCTTGAAGATCATCAGGTGGCTCGGTGCGCACTCCAATATCCATTAAACACGATTCGACCTTGTCTAACCTCGAATACACGCAGGCTTTGAGCCCAGTGCCATCACCCACTCAAGCGACAACTTCCAGAAGCTCTTCGACCTTGCCAAGGAACTCATCAAGAAGGAGAAGGCATACGTCTGCCACTGCAACGAGGCCGAGATCAAGCTTCAGCGTGGAGGAAAGGAAGGAAAGGAGGGACCCCGTTATCGATGCAAGCACGCCGAGCAGGATGTTGAGACAAACCTCCAGAAGTTCCAGGACATGCACGATGGCAAATACGAGCCTCAGACCGCATTCCTTCGTATGAAGCAGGATATCACAAACGGAAACCCCCAGATGTGGGATCTTGCAGCCTACCGGATACCAAAGAAGCAGAAGCCTCACCACCGTGCTCCTGAGTGGAAGATCTTCCCTACCTACGACTTCACGCACTGTCTTTGCGACAGCTTTGAGGGCATTACACACAGTCTTTGCACCACCGAGTTTATTCTGTCCCGTGAAAGCTACGAGTGGCTGAACAAGTCTCTTGAGGTTTACGAGCCGATGCAGCGAGAGTTTGGTGAGAGAGTTTCTTCCTGAATGTGAAAAATTGCAGTACTAATAATTTATAGGCCGACTCAACGTCAGTGGAACCATCATGAGCAAGCGAGCTCTCAAGAAGCTGGTTGAGGGTGGAATTGTCCGAGGCTGGGATGACCCTCGCCTGTACACACTGATCGCCATTCGACGTCGAGGTATCCCTCCTGGTGCTCTGTTGGCCTTCATCAACGAGCTTGGTGTTACCACAGCCAAGACAATCATCCAGATTGCTCGATTCGAGCAGACCGTCCGTCGTTACCTCGAGAACACGGTACCTCGTCTTATGCTCGTCCTGGATCCCGTTCCCATCATTATCGAGGATCATGAAGAGACCCAGGAAATCGAGGTTCCCTACTCCCCCAAGGACCCCAAATTCGGCAACCACAAGGTTCGCTTCACTAAGACGGTTTACATTGACCGATCCGATTTCCGTGAGGAGGACATCAAGGGTTACTTCCGATTGGCCCCTGGAAAGACTGTTGGTCTTCTCAACGCCCCCCACCCTATCAAGGCTACTTCATTCGAGAAGGACGAGTCAGGCAAGGTCACCAGCATTAAGGCCGTGTTTGAAAAGGAGACCAAGCCTAAGACCTACATCCAGTGGGTGCCCGAGGGCTCCATCAAGTTGGAGGCCCGAGTACACAGCGCTCTCTTCAAGTCCGATGACCCCACAGCCGTCGAAGGCGGTTTCTTGAACGACATCAACCCTGACAGTGAGGTCGTCTATCCTGAGGCCCTGATTGAGGAGGGTTTCAAGGAGGTGCGCGAGAGGGCACCTTGGCCTGTTACGGCTGGTGAGACGAGCGAGGTCAGCGGCCCTGAAAGTGTTCGATTCCAGGCTATGCGTGTTGCCTACTTTGTGAGTATCTATTGCCCCAGTGTATGAAGATCGACAACTAATGACCTTGCAGGCTATGGATTCAGATAGCACAGATGACAAGATCGTGCTCAACCGTATTGTGTCTTTGAAAGAGGACCGTGAAAAGAATTAGGTAAAGATGTCATAGCCTGAAAGAAAGAAAAAGAAGAAGAAAAGAAAATCGTTCTTGAAGAGGCTGTGTTGTTTCACAAAGCATATTGCGCCTCTTGATCAGCCCAGACTTGTGTCCGTCCCACCATATGAGAGTGCCTGTCTTATATCCTTTGTGAATCACGAACAAAGAGCTGCCTTGCCTAATTACTATGCTATGCTTGCCACAGCGAGCATAAGGCATCCTATCTCGCGCCCATAACCTGATGATGATAGCTTTGCATGGCTCACCCCTAAGTCTAGTGGAAAGATTTGGCGTATTTAGTCACCCCATATGAAGCGTCGCTTGGCTACTATTAGCTAGGCTTGACTGGGAAAGATTGTTAAGACGATGGCTACGAGACATCGCGGAGATTGACGCAAGTATAGACAAACGTTTATATCAAGAAATTAGCTAGCTACCTAGGTCTACGCCAATGATCATATCACTTCCAAAAGCATTGGTTGAATGATACCGCAGGTTCTCCTTCAATGTCTCCCGTCATAACTCGGCCGTTCCCACCAAAGTCGTTGCTCGTAATTGCATTCGTACGCGGCGCGGCTCGATAGTTGGATCCCACACCAACATTGCCTGTCATGACATTGCCAACACCAATGTTGCCATAGATTGAGTTCTGCACGGTTCCATTTGTTGCTTGGATATAAGTTGCTTCAAGCGATTCGAGCTCTGTCGCAGCGACACGCACTGTTCCGTCTGGCAATAGGATTAGCTGGGAAGACTGAGGAGTAATTTGCGGACTCTACTGACCGAACCACCGTTCCCGGTTTCTTACGAGTTCCAATAGAGCCAAGTTCACGCCCAAAACTCGTTCGACTCTCGCGTTGATCTGTTCAAGGACATTGTAGGCCACGCGAAAACCACCCTGAAAGTCCATGACTACACCCACTTGGGCGATTAGAATTCGCATCGTAAGATCATTCTTGGCCGTGTCGAGCCGCTTGAGGATCCCTTCAAGATACCTTTCTTCGCTACCTCCGGACCTGAGGGCATGAACAAACTGAGAAGTAGAGCTCCTTTGGTGGACTAACGAGAGATGATCGTAAAATTCTTTGAGCTCTGTAGAGACGTTGATGACAGACTGTATCTGCTGCTCGATGCCATCTTGGTTTTGAAGGCTTGTCTCATTCCGGACCAGAAACAAGGACCGTTCAAGAGTGTTCAATTGCTTCGAAATATTGTCTAGGGACACAGAAGTGCCCGAGACTCGGTGACGCACCTTTTGGATCTCTTTGACTGTGAACAGAGCGGCATTGATCAGTGTTAAAACACTTGCAGCGAATCCAATTTCTGCCTGTACCTTTCATCAGCAACACTGCTAGATAACTATGAAACGCTTTGGACTCTTACCATAACGACGGAGATGAAAACAAAGCAAATGACCAGAAATAAGTGCCGGTTCTCCCAGATATATATGCTACACGAGTGGCGGAGCAACCACGCTGGCTGCAAGATATCCTTGTGTCACCCAGCTAATGAGGCTCTCGTTTCAAGTCGAGTGCCACCGAATCCTCTTTCTCTTTCAACACCTCACCAACGTGAATCTGCATTGACTCTATTCAGGATGTCTCTCGATCGCGCAATTTCTTCGAATTGCTTCGGAGATAACGCTCGCATACATCAAGGCGATGTCAACAATTACCACAGTTGTGAGTTCGAAACTGTTGCCAATGTCCATAGCTAATCACTCGGTCAGGCTCCCAGGACGAAAAGAATAAGTGTTTGATCGATCTACGAGTAACCGACCCACGAGACGATAAGATCCGTATCGAAGGATTCAAAGGGGGCCTGCTCAAAGACTCGTATCGTTGGATCCTCGATCACGAAGATTTTCAGCAATGGCAGCAGCCTAACTCGGCTCATCGCTTTCTCTGGATTAAAGGCGATCCAGGCAAGGGGAAGACTATGCTCCTCTGCGGCATAATTGACGAATTGAACACGGAATTAAACGATCTGAGCCCTGTCGTTTATTTTTTCTGCCAAGCTACTGATACACGGATCAACAACGCTACAGCTGTTCTACGAGGGCTGATTTTTATGCTTGTCAGGAGCCGGCCGCCACTTTTCAGACATCTATGGAAAGAGTATGAGCACGCTGGAAGGCGACTATTCGAAGATCCAAACGCTTTTACTGCCCTTTCCACTATACTGGCCACGATGATCAAAAGTCCCGAGTTCGACAGAGGTGTCATCATCATTGATGCCTTGGACGAGTGCATCAAAGATCTAGAGCTTCTACTGAAGCTGATCGTGAAGCTCTCTCAGTATGAAGTACGGTGGATCGTTTCAAGTCGCAACTGGCCTGAAATAGACACAATCCGAGTCGCCGCGCAGAGCATGGTCCTACGGCTAGAACTGAATGAGAGCAGCATCTCAAAAGCTGTACAGAGCTTCATCAAACACAAGGTCCAAGTGTTGGCTCAACGAAAGCCTTTGAATGCCGACGACGAAAAGTCTGTTCTGGACTACCTCAAGTCAAATTGTGACGACACATTTTTATGGGTAGCCTTGGTCTGCGAAGTTCTCGAAAACCCCCAAACTCAATCTCATTGTGTGTTCATGAGATTGAAGGAATTCCCATCAGGATTAGACGCCGTTTATCAACGAATGTTGCAGTACCTTGTAGCTTCGCATGGTCGGAATCGCTGCAAACAAATCCTGGAGATCGCTCTAACAGTCTATCGTCCTATCAGCCTTGAAGAGATGGCGTCTCTTTATGAGCCACCCCAGGACATTAAGCCTGGTGCAGATACCCTGAAAGAACTCATCCAGGCATCTGGATCATTTCTTGTGCTGCGGGAGGATTTCATCTATTTCATACACCAGTCGGCGAAGGACTTTCTAACTGGGAGCGTTTCAACTCAGAGCTTGACCCTGAACATCGAGTTCAAACATTACAATGTTCTCTCTCAATGTTTAGTCGCCTTGACCCGGGCGCTTAAGCGCAATATCTACGGACTTGATCATCCAGGATTTTCCATCGAAGATGTTGAACCACCAAGGTCGGATCCCTTAACTCCTGTCCGGTATCCGTGTATCTACTGGATCCATCATTTGCACGATTGCGACCCACCTGGAAATTTCAACGCCCTCGGAGACAGTGGTGCAGTCAATAAGTTTCTACGTAAGAAGTTTTTGAACTGGCTTGAGGCGCTGTGTCTTCTGAGATCAATTCCAGTCGCATTGCGCGCCCTTAAGCTGATTCAGCACCTCCTGGTAAGCGCCTTAAGTTACACAGTATTGTGAACAGTAAAGCTTATGGGCCATAGGAAGCCTTTCACCGTGGTTCAATAGATGAAGAGGACGAGTCTCTGTTGAGCTTAATACGTGATGCTCTTCGGTTTGTACCATATTTCAAACCTGCCATTGAAGCATTTCCGCTCCAGGTGTATGCATCAGGACTTACCTTCAGCCCTGAACGCAGTTTAGTGAGAATGCTATATCTCTCGAACTCGAGCCAGGATGAGATTTGCCAGCAGAGCACCTATCGCTCGAGTATACAGCCATATTGGAGCCCACAGATTCAAAACATCGAGGTTGGATCCAGAGCACAAGTTTGGCTGACGGCTACAGAAGATGACTTCTTGGTGTGCTCTGCGCAGGGTGACAACCTGATCCTTCAAAGACCTAATGAGACAGGTTCGGTAAATTTGGGCAGCCGTGATGGTATTTCATTATGTGTATATTCGAAAGACTGTACACGATTTGCTTCCTTATCACGGGATTGTCAAATCCGCATTTGGGACCTTAGGGAAGGCGCTCTTTTGAAAGTACTCGATATCCCTGTTAACAAATACAGGGGCAGTAAATGCGACAGTGAAACCGGGCTCGATGAAATGGCAATGGCCTTTACAGCTGATAATTCCATGATAGTCTTGGCATCGAACGAACTTATCGGGACATGGAACATAGAAAAAGGAGTGTTCTTGCCGCGCCTGAACTTGGGAATTGAAATTCCCGGATACAGACGTTATGTTATTGACAGTGGGGGTACACGACTCGCCGTTGCTCAATCAATAAGGGGTGTCAACATCTGGGATCTCACTAAGAACACCGTGATTCGACGTTTCACTAGTCTATCATTCCCGTTACCGATCGGAACAACGCACATGGTCTTCTCCCATGATGGAAACAAGCTTGCCGTCCACACAATCCATTCTCTCTACGTATTAGACCTCTGTCAAGAGGGATATGTACATGTCAAGACTGTAGATTTGGCATGGGGCACTCTTACCTTTGCGAGGAATGGCACTATTGGGCTGGTAGAGGAGGAGGAAGTTCAGCTATGGGGAACAAATGGCACGCAACTGCTGACATTGAGCATACCAAATGTCCGTACTCTGATGTTCTCAGCTGATGGGACACGACTCGCATATCTTGAACGTGGAGACAGCGACTCTGGCAGCGCCGTCGTTATCCAGGATATTGCCTTAACTGCGAGCTCTGCAGGTGACGAAGAGCCGTGTTGCCAAATATCAAGATCCGTCATATCTACCGACGGTCGTCGGCTCGCAATTATCACGGCAAATCTATTGGCAGTTTGGGATACCCTCTCTGCACGTTGCATACGATGTGTGGAGTTAGCATCAGGACTTCTACAAGTTGAAATTGAGTTTTCAAAGGATCTGAGGTGGATATCTGTGACCGAACGAGGGTATTGCATTCGTGTCTGGGATGTCTTGAACGGCGACTCAGCAATTGAAATCCCTTTGCCAGATCCATCATGTCGAAAGGCCCCCTTTTTTACATACGATCGAGATATTGTCGCGACATGGTCTGTTTCGGGCAAGGTCGACATCTGGGACTTGCGTCTCCAGTCGTGTAAAAATCGGTTTTCGGTAGCAGATGATTCAAGTTCATGTCATGCTTATGAGGAAAATGTACAGTCATTGATATTTTCCCCGTTGCATCATCACATAGTCGCCTACAGCTATTCGTCCCGATGTATTAAGATTTTCGATTCGAACATTGGACGTTGTATCCACACCCTTGGAGGGACACAGGATCTCGAGGCATTCTCTAATTTGTTGTCCTTCTCGAAGGATGGACTTCAGATTATCACTCAAAACAATTATGACATAAGAACCCTACACATCTGGGACGTGGCGACAGGAAGCTGCCTGAAGAAGGTTCGCTGTGCTGACGGATTTGATATCAGATACCAGGACCTACCCTTTATGAATGGTTATAGAATTCGTACTTCCCGTGGTGTCTTCGACGCCGGTTGTATGTCCTCCCTTGAGAAAGGGACCAGTACCTATGGTCTCGCTGACCCCTACTTTGTTGGCTGTTATTTGAGTACCGATTATCGGTGGATTATGAAAGAGAGCAAAAGAATGGTCTGGATACCCCATGAGTTTCGATGCGCCGCCCCAGAAGTCGCTGGTGACACTGTTATTTTCTTTCAGCAGAAAGGAGGTTTTATTATTCGGAGGTTTTAAGACCAGATACTGCTCAGTGATGAGTTCTCTACATGTACGAAGTTGCTGTTAATGCATTATTCCCAACCGACTGTTTATTGCAGACAGACTAATATACCTAAGCTGGCATGCAACCCAAGAAAATCAGTACGCAGAAACTATTTTATATCTTCTACTGTCACGAAACAAATATTACCCTAAGGGGACCATTAGTATCTCGCTATATCTCTGTATCCATCTGTATATTTCTTCCTATAGTTGTTCACTAAGTGTCTATATTATAGAGGTGAACTCGGTTTACGATAGAATCAAGGCCTTTTTCTATCATCTGACTAGATATTATCTCTTAGCTCCTCGACTTCGGCCTGCCCTCAAAGCATCGCCAGGCAGAAGTGTTTGAGGTTTGTCCATGTCTTGCAGGGCCAATAACACAGACGGAGGTTTGTCTTCAGTTAAAAACATGGTGCCTGAGTTGAAAACTGTAGAGATTGGCGCGTGAGTTGGAGATCTTATCACTCCATGGCTGGGGTGGAAGATAGGAGTATTAGAATTATGTCATCACCATAATAAAACTCGACTTGTATAACCTTGCCTCTTAAAAATCCACAGCAAGCTCACACACTACTACTAAAACTAGTTACAATCTCTAGATAAGTACTTCTTCTTCCATCTCCAAGTTCGAGCTAGTTTTAGTAGCTTTGTTACCTCCGCAAATCTGTTGATCTCGATACTACCGTGCTAGTCAAACAGCAAGTCATATTCTTGAAGTTGTTCAGCCTCAAAGGATTGTGACATGGGGCCAATGCAAAGTTCACAACACCATAGATGAGATAACGCACAAGGAGCTTAACCAACACAGTCCTACACCCTTGGATTCAAGGTCGAGACTTGGCTTTCCGCTACTGCAAGAATCTAGGTGTCGTGGCTGCGATACAGTATGATGCCTTTCCCGGTTCGGCTTGATGGCGTTAATAAGTGCGTTTTATTAGTCCACTAGCTCTCAGCCGCTCACATCTTTAACGCACGAAGGGGCGCCAGCCGTGTTTGAGGAGAGAGCTAATTTGGCCCATTGGCTCTTTTGAGTACGGAAGAGATACGATGGTATGCCCAGGGCTGAACGGCTGAAAAAGCCATTTCTTGTCGAGGCCAATATGCTGATCTCTATACCCCTTTGACCTCTCCCTCTGTTCTTCACGATCTCTCCGTTTTTGACTATCTACCGGCTTCAAACATGAGTTCCCCAGCAAGATGGCTCGCCGTGGCGGCTCTAGTATCTTGCTCGCTCCTTGGCATGACAGATGCCCTTGATGCGCCACCCCAAGGTCCAGCACCAACTTCACCAGCACGAATTCGCGCTTTCCGCTCTTTACAGGGCATCTATGGACGAGCAGAGAGCCCAATTACAGAAGCTCTCAGCATCACTGTAGCTCCAGATGCTACCTGCGGCTTCTATGCCCCAAACACTGAATATCATTTTACATGCTCCCCTGGAACGCGGTGCATGTGGGAGAATGACAAGTACAATCTTGCATTTTGTGGCGAGAAGGACTTCAAGACGGCATGTATGAACAAGAACGATGCTACGGACCCAGAAAAGTGCGACGAGGATTGTAGACGAAACTCCAATATCCAGTTCTGGTGAGTGATTAGCTCAAGTCGTCACAAGAGCCATTGACTGACATAAAGATGAACAGCACCGCTGATACTAGAACCGAGTGCTTCACCATGTATTTCCCCAAGAACATCAAGAAATACCCATGCCATACAGTACCTGGCTCCAGCAGCATAAACTTCCCTGCCGGCATCGAAAGCTACAACACTTCAACCCTAGAAGTAGCCATCTTCCCAGCAGCTGCCACAACCGCGTCTGATGAAGCATCAAGTAGTGAGGCTACGACCGAGGCAACTTCTGTAAAGACAGCGCGGGAGACTACAACGGTCACCAGCGTGCCTAAGAGCGACGGAGACAATGAGGATGGAAACGGCGGAAAGCAGAAGAACAATATAGGTGCTATTGTAGGCGGTGTTGTTGGAGGTGTCGCCGTTCTCGTAGGCGTTGGTCTCGCCATCTTCTTCATCCGTCGCCGAGACAATGAGAAGAAACAAACCCATCCTCAGCCCCAGATGGTTGACCAGGCGTCTACTCAGCCGCAAATATCCTATGGAATGGCACCGCAACAACAATACATGGCGCCCTACCAAGAATGGCAGCAGGCTGGCTCGCCTCCTCCTCAAGGCTGGCAACACTCTCCATCTCCTCCTATTCTCCAGCACCCAGCAGCCCCTGTTCTAGCTGAGGCTCCGGGTGAAAATGTGGCCCAGATCCATGAGATAGGAACAGGCAAGACTGATACTTCGAGATGAGCATACACGAGAAAGGATCACTTTTCTTTTGTGGGACAATTTAAAGGTTGGCTGAAGATTGGTGGGAAGAGTAAAAAGGCGTTTTAAGTGCTGACTTGTACCATCTTGAGTCGGACTAGTTTATATGAAGGGATAGCGCCAGTTCCCCTCATGAGAAAGCTTCCATCTGTGCGCCTAGAGTCGGTCCTGCCTGCCAGGTGGTCTGGCAAACGGTCAAGGTATGTCCCTTTGACTAGGTAGAGCATAATAAAAGAAACCGATTCAAGTCAACCTTTAGCCTAAAGTATGTCTAGGATAAGCCTAAAACATGCTTAAAGTATGCTCTAGTTGTTGATGTCACTTATTCTAAAGTCAGGTAGATGTGCTACATGTGATGGAGTGTTTATGAAACTTCCATATTAAAGAAAATAAAGTCTAATCCAGGAGAGGGTACTGGCATGAGTGATCTGGATCTCTGGATAGATATCTTCGCTTGTTGAGTGTGGTTACAACGTCCAGCACACTTTCGAAAGTCTAGAATCCATAATACATAATGCTTAAAGCGATTCATTGAGCAAATACCACCTAGGTAAGAAGCCACTCACAGTATCACACAAATTACACAGAGGATATGCTCGAATTCATCACCCTATTCTTTGCATCTTAGGGTTTGTTCATAGAGAATCATGGCGTTCATCTGGAGTTTTTTTTCTGTGACATGGGATCATGAATAGTTCGTGAGAGCTCATAGGGCTATCTCTTTTACTTCTAGCCAACAACTCATACCTTGCCTTAGAATGTAATTGAGGCTCATGCGCTACAGGTCGCCTCATCCGAGGCTGGTCTGTGTTAGTGAGGATTGAACAGTAGTGTTTGTCCTCCTCACTGTCTGATGCTCCTTGTTTCCAGGGTGGGTACTAGGTTTCGGTAAAGCTAGTAGGTGGGTATATGATTGGGTCAGGAGGTTGGTATAGGAAACACAGGTTTGCAGTTCGAGAAGGATGGGATTTCTCATCTAGAATTGTTCAGAAAGAGGCCGAGGCAGGAATACACAGGCAGTATTTGATGTCGTTCGCGAATCCAAGAGGCTGAATGACATGCAGCCATCCCGTCTCCTTGGTTACCGGTGATACCAAAAATAGTCAGGGGTTTCCGCTCTGTAGCCAGCTTTTTTAGTGGCTGCGCTGAGGGCACTGGCTGCCGTTGATGCCCACTAAACCCTTCAAGGCTCTAGTGTCCTCAGCGACCCGAGACCTACGTGGAACGAGTGGAACATCCCGCGAAAGGTCCCTGGAATTTGAATGGAGCTTCCGTCGCAGCCGCGACACTTTGACTTGACTTGACTTGACTTGACGTGAACCCTGCAGCTCCGACTCCGACTCCGACGAACCCAAACCCTCGACTCGTGATCTCAACGATATCTTTCCCCAATCTCACCTCCTCCCCTTCACCATCCGACAAATCTGATCATCTGACCATTCAATCATTATCGTCTTTAATCCTCTGACACGACCTACCTGGACATCTCCTATCGCATCCTTTGAATGACCTCATATTGCATTCCTTAACCTCCATCATCCGATGTCGCCTTGACGGTGATGTCTCCCGTCGCTGCCCATACGACGGGCTCTTCCGATGCTGCCGCAGCCCTCAGAGGCGCAACACTCGCATTTAATAAGAGCAAACCTGCACCTCCTCCGCCCCAGAAGAACAATGGCGCGTTAAGCGCTGCAACGTCAGCCGGACGTCGAAGCCCTACTCGGAAGCTCGCGGCGCAGAGCACGGGTGGAAGTACAATCGATAACGAACAATACGGCCAGAACGGGGGATCAATCGCGGCAAGGTTAAGACAGCTGGGCTCTAGTCCAGGCCAGCTTCATCCAAGTGTCGCCGCGGGGAGGACAGATCCTAAGAGCGCAAGCTTCATCGCTGCCACGCTGGCTGCAAGTCGAAGCGCTAGCCCGAGCCCCAAGGCACGAACACCGCGGAGGAAGGCAAGTATTGGCGGTTCATCAAGCAGTGGTGATGTAGTCGACTCAGTGCCTATTGCGCCTACTGGGTCACTCATCTCCATGTTTGAGCAGGGTCGGACTGGCGATCCCCCAAGACGAAGCTCTCCTAAGAGGACGCCTGTTAAGGCACACAAAGAGCCAGCTGAAAGTATATCGGAGGAGCAGGCACCATTCCCAGAAGACAGGCCCGCGATGGAACCGAAACCCAAGCCCAAACCCAAGCCGAAGCCGAGACCCAGACCACTTACGCCGGAACCTCAGACGGCCGTCAAACCAGCTCCGGAGGTATTGTCGCCTAAGCCAACACGCCCCCCAAAACCAATCTTAAGCCCAAAGACACCACCGCAGATTATCACTCGCCGTCCAACTCAAGCTATATCAACCCCAACCGAAGTCCTGTCACCGCCCACTCAACTTTTGTCACCCCCATCGCCAGATCCTCAGAAACGTAGCCCAAGGCCTAGATTAGAATCCAAGCAACGTCCTCCAACGCCTCCGCAACCTAGAGGAACAAGTAAGCCTAAAGTCGAGTCCAAGAGCGTCTTGCAAGAGAGGTCACCAGCTATTACACAAAAGCGTTCTGTTCCTCAATTGGAACCCCGGCTGTCTCGCCGAAGACCTACTCCCACAGAAGCACGGCCGACGTCGTCTCTTACGATGTCCTCAGATGATACTTTTGTGTCCGCATCCTCCGTTCAATCACCTCTGCGAGAGTCTCCTCCACCATTGCCCGTGAAGCGGCACTTTACAGGCAGTAACCCACCTTCACCGTCTCGAGATGTGAGACGTGCCCAGCTGCAAAGTTCATCGGCCGCAAGTCTCCCTCTGGAGTCTCTGACAAGTGCCATCGTAGCTGGCTCACTCGCTTCAGCTCGCCTTACCCCTCACAATACGGGAGGTAGCCTTGCTCCACCATTGCCTCGCAGACAGAAATCTCCTCGCATGATGCAAACTTTGCGGCAGCCGGCAAAGCATGTCGAGGAAGAGGTAGATCGTCACAAAAAGAAGGGTCTGAAGCTTCACAAGGGAAAACACGCGCATCATGAAGGTTCGCGGAAGAAGTGGAGAGACGAGGTGACGCCTCGTGAGCGGAAACGGTATGAAGCAGTATGGGCCTCGAATCGCGGTCTTTTACTTGATTTGCCCAACTCACCATATGACGCGATGGACGGGAACCCTTCAGAGTACGTCCTCAACATGATCGTTCGTGATATTTGGAAGCGCTCCCGTCTACCAGCAGACGAGTTAGCTGAGGTATGGGATCTGGTTGACCGCAAAGGACAAGGCGTTCTGGGACGTCCAGAGTTTGTCGTCGGTATGTGGTTGATTGACCAACGGCTTCGTGGACGCAAGATCCCAGCCAAAGTGAGTGACAGTGTATGGGGCTCAGCGAATGGCATGCGCTATGTAAAGCCTAAATAACAGCAAAGGACGAAGCATAGACATTAAGGAGGTTAATCGAGTTTTGTGTGCTTTTCCCCTATAGAGTGATACCCTAGTTAGATTATACTATCTTGCATAACATATGACAAGGATTGCTAACACCCCTGTACTGACTATAAGTGATCTAAACCCAAATTTGAGAAGAGGAATAATACGCAGATAGCAGATGTCTCATAATGAGCCTCAAGTATTAAAGCAATCGTATAACATGAGGGTCTATATTTCTAATATGTATATGCAGAGCTCAGAAGAATCAAAAGGCTAATTCACATGATACAGCGAAACCTGTTTAGACAAAACATCCCATCGTCTCCATTCCCAACACAACGTCAGGGTTTCATGAAACATACGCATTCCTTGTCGTGGCAATCAAACTCTAACAACCTAGTACTTGCTCTGGACGTACTCCTTGCTGGTCTTGTCACCAAAAGTGACGGTGACGTTGTACTCGCTGAGGGTAGGGGAGCCGGAAGCACCGTAGATGCTAAACAGAGAGGCGGTGACAAGACCCTTGCCCTTGGGAGCATCCTTAGGAATGGTGAGCTTCTCCTTTAGAGGCTCGATCTTGTTGGATTCCTCTGTTGAAGAATTCTGGTCAGCGAAGTTCCTGGGGAAAGGAGTGAGAGTCAACTTACTAGCTCCGAGGTAGAAAGAGTCGGCGACTTGGCCGACTGTGCCGGGGTAGGCATTTGTGGGAGCGTAGCCAAAGACAATGGATGAGTCGTAGACGGTCTGGATGTAGTTCTCGCGGACAATGATGGCCTCGAAGGCCTCACCAGGCTTGATCTCCTTGGGGACCTTGATACCGGTGATACGGGCCTCAGTAAAAGCGAGGAGAGCGGCGGAAGCGGCAGCGATAGAGAAACGCATGTTGGCGGTTTTGTAAGAGTTGTTTGGGTTATTGGTGTAAGAAGGCGTTTGTTATTGTGTTTGGTAGAGTTGAGCTGAGAGTTGTAGGATGATGAGAAGACACTTGAACTGTAGCTGGACTCCCCTTTATATATGCATCCTCAGCTATATTATCATGTCATTCATGCGTACCCTGAGCCAATGCATACAAATCAAACATCCCACCAATTATCGCGAAGATCTATTTACAGCAAACAAACTTAGTTAACAGATCGTATTTCAGCCCGTGGCACCCGTCATAGCTGCCCCGGTTTCCAGTGCCGATCACTATTACCCTTTTGAGTTAAAAACGTCTTCTCAGCCCGGCAATTCATCACAGGCCCCGGGAATTCCGGGGGCGGAATGGCCCTGCTTTGACGGTAATGTCACTCGCAAGGCTCGTGTTAATGTTCTTTGTGGCTGCGCCAGAAGTCTTCTGTAGGACTATCTACGCAAGAGGCGTCATAAGGGTCTTGGGGCTAGCCATTGGTTGTGAGATCGAGGCAACGTTGCTGTGCTCTGCTGTATCTGAAACTAGCACCCGTTAATACGAGCTGTTGATCGACAACTGGCAGTTTTGTTCTCCGCATACTTACAGCAGGCAATTATGAGTTGATTGTAGCCTGGTATAAGACAATTTAGGTACAAAGTGCCGCTGTGTCAGCCCAGGATGACGCACTATTTCCTAACGCCCAGACTTTAGTCTACCATACAAAGCTGAAGAGTGAAAATGTTAGTGTCGGTACAAGCCTCAAGGAGATATTGTAATGGCATATCAGGTACTTTGGAGCCACTTTGAGTGGACATACGCATCGTATCCTTGAATCTCATACAAGTTTCTTATTAGCGTGCTAATATTTGTTACGTAGCTATTTCCTTATACCGCCGGCACATAGGGCCTCGTCATTTTACATAACACTTGCCGAGAGCCGATTCAGTAGGAAAATCATCTCGTGTTGAGGCTTGGCTGTGTATAAGTGAGATTTTAAAGGTAACATGCCATTCACATTTCAATCACTTCATCAAACTTTCTTGACATAAGAGGCCCGATCGTAAATGACGATGTATGCTGAATCATATTCTATGCTTAGTAGTAACTTTTGACTGCCCTATAGTATGTGGTATGGTATCCCAAATTAAAACACAGACGAATGAGTGATCTACTCCTCCATCTCGTCCTCCTCAGCCGCCGCGGCAGCAGCGTCAGCCTCCTTCCTTGCCTTGAACGTGACCGCCCAGTCCTGAGCCTTAGCCATCACCTTGTCCTTGCCCTTGGGGTCTAGCTTCTCCTCCCATGTAGCCCAGCGTCTGAACCACTTCTCTGCCTGCTGGGGCTTCATGCCCTTCACCCGTGTCCTTCTCTCGAAGACATCGCGGACGGCGGTAGGATCGGCGTCGGTGATGCCAATCTCGAGGTCGAGGAGCTGACTCCAGAGATCACCCTTCTTGGGCCAGGCAGCAAGGAGACCCTCGAACATGGTACGTCCACGCTCGGGTTCACCGTTAGGAGACCGGAACTCCAGCGCGGCGAAGCGGCTCACGAGGTTCTGGCTGTGGCGGCTTTCGAGTTGCTGAGTAGCTCGGGGTAGAAGAGCTCGAGCGCGGGCAGGGTCGTTACGGGTAACGTGCAAGAAGTGGGCATAGTTGAGCCAGACGTTGGGAGACTTGGCACCGAACTTCTTGACCATTGCCTCAAACAGAGCATCGGCCTCCTGTTGATGAGTTAGTACATGATTTCTTGCGTGATACATTGTGGGATAGCTTACCTTGAGCTTCTCGGACTGAATGTAGATACTGGCCAGTCGCTCATAGACCTCCTGCTCGTTGTTGTATTGACAAGCACGCTTGAAGACCTCCTCCACAGTCTGCTTGGTTCCGTAAGCAACCTCCAAGTTGAGGTATGCAACCCAGACGTTGAGCTTCTCGGTCTCTTCTCGGATGTTGATGGACTTGATAGCTCGCTCCGCAACCTCTCGTGCCTTAGAAAGCTCCGAAACCTGCATCTGGAAAGCCATGTAAGCGATCCATAGCTCGGATGAGTCAGGCTGTCCAAGCAGCAGTCGCTCGTAGTCGCTAGAGGTCTGAGGACCGTTTACATCGAGCTCAGCAGTTCGGTCAATCTGGATCTCATCCCTGCTTCGCTTCTTCTTCTTTTGCTTCTCGGTGCCCTTTGATTGCTCTTCTGACTCGGACTCTGGTTCGCCAAAGGGGTCAGCGGACCACTCAGACTTCTTGCCTACACCAAGACCCTTGGACTTCTTGGTTGGTTGATCCTCCATCTCCTCGTCCTCATCTTCATCTTCATCCCCCTCGCTATCGTCCTCCTCTTCATCCTCGTCGTCTTCGTCGTCGTCATCATCATCTTCGTCATCATCTGAGTCTCCTGCATTGTCTGTGCCAAGAATCTTAAGCAAAGCGCCACCATCGTCCATCTCCACATCCTCATCGCTGTCCTCATCACCTTCGAGTTCAGCGCCTTCGTCAGAGTCGTCCATATCAGTGTCGACATCCTCGAAGAAAGAAGGCTTCAGTCCAAAGGTGACTCGCCTCTTGTTGGCGTCAACCTCTAGAATGCGGGCCTTAACAGCGTCTCCCTCCTTGTAGAGCTTGGTAGCATCCTTCACAGGCTTCTCAGCCATCTGGCTGCGGTGGCAGAGACCGCTGACGTTGTCAGAGTTGTCGATCAAGATGAAAGCACCGAACTCCTCGACCTTGCGGACCTTTCCAGTCACAATCTGTCCCTCCTTGGCATCGTTAAAGGTGAGAAGAGGAGTGTAGTCCTCGTCGACGACAGAGGACTTCAAACTCAACTCGACTTGGCGGGTCACCTTATCAACACCAATGACGCGGCCCTTGACAAGTTCATCGACCTGGAAGTGGTCCTTCCACTCCTTCAGGTAACGGTCGGACAAGTTAGAAATCTTAACCAGGGCAGTGACCTGTCCACCAAGAAGAACGAAAAGACCCTTGTCCGAAACATTCTTGACGAAGCCTCGAACAATATCACCAGCGTTCAACTGAGAAACCTCGCTAATCTCCTTGTCCTTGACAGTGAGGGTAGAGCTCATGATACGCGAGGGGCGGGTTGACAGCCGAAGTCTCTTGTTGCTTGCATCCAGCTCCACAATAGAAACACGAACAATGTCGCCCTTCTTGTACTTAAGGGTGTTGACACTGTCAAAGTCATCGGTCATATCGGGGAGATACACAGGACCAGACACAGCCTCGCTGAGCTTGACCAGGACCTGGCGCTCGTTGACCTTGGTAACTCGTCCGGGGAGAACCATATTCTGCTTCAGAGCACTCCAGGTAACGGCTTCAGATGAGCTAGAAGAGCGAGCCGAAAGGTCGAGACGCTTGTTGCGAGCATCCACGCCGGTCACTCTCACCTTCAGGGCTGAACCCACAGGGAAGTTGGCCTCGAGGTCGTTGAGCTGAGACAAATCATCTGATGCTTCCATGGCAGAAATTCGGCCACGGACTGAAGGAGAGAGGTTAACCCAGAGGTGCTGGGGGCTGGAGTTGTTGACGAAGGCGACATAGGTGTCGCCGACCTTGAGGTTCTCGAGTGAAAGAGGCTCAAGAGTCTTAGCCTCGATGTCGCTAGGCTTCGCTGTAAGTTCAAGTACAGAGTGTAGTGATCTGTGAGAGAACGGTAGGAATCGGTGATCCTTGGCGCTGTGGACTCCCATCACACGCACAGATATAGTCTGCTTCTTGTGATACTTGTCAAGAGGGTCCTTAGGATCAGGAATATCCTCCCACTTGTCGAAAATTTGAGAAACATCAATACGACCCTGGACCTTGCTGTCGGCGAGTTGAACGTTGAGTTGTGTGTCCTTGATCGAGGTGATCTTGGCCTTAATCAAAGTTCCGAATTCGAGGTCATCTGAAGCAGCAGGCTTCTCGTTGGCCTTGCCCTTCTTCTCCGACTCGGCGGACTCATCGAAGTCAGCTGGGGCAACCACGATTCGGCGGTGGTCAGGAATAACGGAGACGATCTTGACTTCGATTGACTGCTGCTTGTGCATGCCAAAGTCAGGCTGGTCCTGGACGTCAGCAGGCAGTCGGGACTTGGGTAGAAGGGCGGTCAAGTTTCCAGCAAACTGCACGAAGACAGCCGTAACAGTGAGGTTTCTAACAAACCCGGCAACAATCTTGCCCTCCTTGGCTTCTTCAAAGCTAGTAAGAAGAGTCTTGTCCTTTCCAGCGCTGACAAGGCTGGGCTTGTGGCTGAGAATGACGGCACGTCGATTCTCGTTCTTTTCGATGATCACCAGGTCGGAGAGGGTCTGGCCAACAGCAATACGCTTGAGAGCATACTGGTTCTTGGATGTTGACTTGTCAGTAAGGTGTCCAACAGGAAGAATGGCCTTGAGCTGAGAGTCGGTAAGCTCGACAAAGACTTGGTCCTCGGTCTTCTGAGTGACCTTGGCTGAGACAACGTCGCCGAGCTGAAGCTTCTTGAGCGCGTTCTGCTTGTCCAGTCCGAACGCAGAAGGGTCCTTGCAAGACACAACAAGCCTTCTAGACTCGGGCTCAACATCAAGAACGTGCACACTGACAACCTGGCCAGTTCGGAAATGTTCATGAGGATCCTTGATATAAGCTTCGCTCATTTCTGAAATGGGCAAGAATCCTCGGACAGTACCAAAGAACTGGATTTGTGCACCAGATGACTGGATGTGGACAATAGTACCGGGAATCTGCATACCGACGCTGACCTCATCGTAGGACTTGATAACGGGGGCTTCCGAGTTGACTAGGGTCTTCTTCAAGGTAAGACGCATCTGCTTCTTGACCAAGTTGGTTGAGAGAACCCGGGCTTTGACCTTCATACCCTGACGGAACTTCTTCTCAGGATGCTGAAGTCGAACATCGGAAAGATGCTGTTCAGGGACGAGACCAGTGATACCATCGGCAACCTTGACAATCAGTCCGCTAACACCCTTCTCGTCAACAACAACCTTCTCGATATTGCAGGTGACGACAGCACCAATTGGTACATCCTCGAGTCTGAGGTATTGTTGCTCGAGCACTGACTTCTCGAATGATATTTGGAAAAGTCCATCGATTTCGTTGTAGCCAACGACTCGGCCCTTGTGTTCGGAGCCAACCTTGTAAGGACCGCTTGATTCATAGAGTGCATCCACCTTGCCGTCCTTAACTCGAGAAATGTGCACGAATCCGCTCAGGCCGGGGACGCCAATGTCGACGAACAAACCAATCTCAGCCTCGACATGGCGGACCGTACATGTCTCGACAAAAGAGGAAATCGGAAGTACTTGGGTAGGGTTCTTCTTGGAATCAGTGGATTTAGTCGGTCGCTTCTTCTCGAGAGTGGTAATATGGGGAAGAAGAGAAATTCCAAGCTTAGGCTCCCGAGCACCTGGGAAATTGCAGATAACTCTAGCCTTAACTCTTGAACCAATCTTGTAGGCGGTGTCCAAGCTCACTCCAGCCGGGCCAACGCCAGAGTGAATGATATCTGCGGTCACGTCGAGGTGACCCATGATCTTTCCGGAAAGACCTCGTCGATCGGTGTTCGAGATAAGAACATCGGTGATGGTACCAGGGAGGAATGTGTTGATGGTGGTCGCGTCGGCCGGGACACCCTTGGGGTTGCCAATCTTCTTCTGCTGTAGTGAGAGCTGTGCGATCTTGCCGTTGGCGCCCTTGCTGACGACCTGGCACAAGAAAACAGCACCGGGCTGCAATCTCTGCTCATCGATGTTCTTGTCGACTTCGCTTCGAGAAAGGAAAGCACCCATGTTCTCGATACCAGTATCCATTACAAAACCACGATCCTCGACACTGACAACCGACGCCATGACAGTACCATTGACGACAACATCGTCCTTGGTCAGTCCAGTGTTGGCCTCGCTGGGTCGCAGTGAGAGTTCGATACGTCGCTTGCCCTTACCGGTGGTAGATTCGTCAACCGTAGAGACCACATACGCCCTCAGGTATTGTCCAACAGCGAGGATAGATTTAAGGTCGATACCCTCGTCATCCTCAGCTTCGTCCTCTTCATCGCCGTCCTTCTCTGCAGTCTCGTTCTCGAGACGTTCCGTTAGTTGTTGAGAGATGGCGACGATTGAAATGTGACCAGTAAGGTTGTTTGGCAATGCGACTTCGACATCGAGGTTGTTGATTCGGGTGACTTGACCGAGTACGAGAGAGCCCTTGACCAATTTCTACCCATTGTTAGTGACCGAAGCATCAATGACCCAAACTGCGAAGCCTACCTTGAAGCTAAGACTCTCGACCTTGACTGTTTCTTCCTCCTCTCCAGTCTTCTTGTCGCTCTTCTTGTCGCCCTTCAGCGCTGTCTTCCGCTTCTTCTTCGTTTGCACCTTGCCGCCAGTGCTGAATTCTTCGTCGCGCATGGCGTCAGCCTTCGCTTCGAGCTGGATCTTCTTCTGCTCAATAGGAGTGAGGACGCTGGCACCGCCTCGAGGGAACATTGGCTCCTCATCCTTCAAGAGCGAAACGACAGGACCCTTCTCAGCGGCCTCAGCGCTCTTCTTGGGAGCGGCTTTCGCATCTTTGCCGACATTCTCGTTTTTGGTAGGTCGAGCTTCCTTTGTGTTCTTTGCCGACTTGGAAGGTGGATTGCCGCCGGGGGCGTCTTTTCGTTTGAGGTTACTCATTGTGAAAGACGTTGGCGCATCACCAACTGCTCTGTCTCTGGCTCTCTTTCGCTGGCAGAGTTAACCAAAAAATCTTTTTTTACGAAAGCACCTTATCGATAAGCTTTGATGTTCCGCAGTGGAGCCAGAAAAAACATGACCCACCATATGGTACATACTGTCGCTAGAGGTTTATAGCAAGTATAGAGTAACTACCTAAGCTTGTATGGTATAAAGAAAATATGAAAAATTATACTAGCATTATCTACTTATCTACTTCCAACATGATAACTCTATAGCCTCTGATTCTTGCTTAGTTACGTGGTAAACAATACACCGGTTGGCTTGGCTGGCAGTGTTGAACTGGGACGATCTGCAGGCACCAATGGCCGCAGATGTACCATGTACGTACCTAACTCGCGGGGCAGGGCCGTTCCCATCATAGAAGTACTAAGTACCATCAACTCAAGGCACGTTGATTCAACACATGACGGGACAACCTTAGTACTTCCACAAAAATAACAACAAAACATGAGAACACATTTCCATAATCCTACACATTGATGGCATCTCAACACGCGATTTGATTCAAGATGGCTCCACGTAAAAAGGCCCGCCCTAATCCGGCAGAAGGAGCCGCGAATGACAACTCCCAGACCCTGGTCAGCGACTCAACAATAGAGGCCCCTACGTCACAATCACAGGCCTCAAAGGCGTCACCTGCGACGGAGGCACTTCAAAATAACAGTCCAAACCCTCCATCAAGACAACAGACCATGGGTGACTCTGATTCCGCGGAACAGAAGAAGAGTAAAGACGTAAGACTTCGTCTCTCTTCCTCAACCCTTTCGCTTTCATAACATCTAACACCTTATCTAGGTCCGAAAAACGAAGAGCTGGTATGGGTCCTGGCCCCGAGTTTCCAAAGCCTCGGCATCTACTTCGGTTGCAAAAGAAAACATATTTGGAGGAACCGTCAAGTCCAACAAAACATCAGATCTAAGTCGATACGAAGTAAGAAAGAGCGACGACAGCGCCAGTATTCGAAGTACGGCTGGTACGATCAAGACGATGCCAAAGATTACCGAGACAAAGTCAGACGCTACGATGACGGAAGAAGGCGCGCAAAACGAACCTCAGAGCCAGAAGTTGGATGTCGAACCTTCACCTGCTCCGGAGCCGCCGAAAGACGCAGAGACTCGACAGACGCCGACACCTAAAGCACCAGAATCCAAGATCGATGATGCACAGGCCGAGGCCGAAGTCCAGCCTGAAGCACCCGTACCGGAAACAGTTCATCAGCAACCAACAACATCGTCAGGCTGGCTTGGATGGTGGTCTAAAACGCCTTTTACGGAAACGCAGGCTAACCCAGCACCCGATACCGCCAACCCTCCAGCGACCGAAGTTGAGACTACCAAGGAAGCTGACGAACCTCGACCTGTCACTCCACCAGCCCAAACAGCACCACCAGATCAGATATCTTCTCCAAACAGTGGCAAAGAAGCGAAGCCTACGTCATGGCTTAGTTATTGGTACTCGTCGGCCGGGGCTGCCAAAGACTCAGATGATAAGCCAGACACTCAACCACAACAAAGCGCTGAGACCGCCGCCTCAGAAGATGTCACCATGACGGACGCACCACCTCCCCCACATCAACATGAACCTCCGCCTAAAGCTGGGTCGACATGGGCTTTTTGGTCCAAGGAATCACCAAAGCCCAAGGATAGTTCACCTCTACCAGAGTCTGGGGAAGTGGCAGTGATGGGGGAGGGATCAGAAGCGCATCCCAGACCTATGGCAGAATGTGATGTATCGCCAACGAAAGACCGCGCAAAAGGAGACTCAAAGGGGAAAGATGCGCAAACGACTGTAAAATCCGGGTGGTTGAAGAAGAACAAGCGCGTTAGGCCACAGTCGATGGACTTGGACCCTCCGTCGCCCTCTGTATCAGGCGCCTCAACTCCGACCAACACAGCGCCGCCAACTCAAGAAATTGACAAGACAGCGACAAAAGTCGCTTCTTCAAGTCAGTCAATCGCTGAGTCGGAAACATCTACTAAACTACCAGGCAACCTTCTCCTACCATCATTCTCTAGTACTTACCATGCGAAAGAAAATCCGTCCATCTTAAAACAACTTACCCAACTACTACTCCGTACACAACAATCTCTCCCGAACCATGTTTTTCGAGTGGAAAATCCTCCGAAAATTCGTAAGGCACTTGCGATTGGCGTTCATGGCCTGTTTCCTGCAACTTATCTTCGCCCCATGATCGGTCAGCCAACTGGTACATCTCTGCGTTTTGCAGCCCTTGGGGCTGAGGCGATCCGAAGATGGGCTGAAGTCCATGGATGTGGCGATTGCGAGATCGAAAAGGTTGCACTCGAGGGAGAAGGAAAAATCAAGGATCGTGTGGAAAACCTGTGGAAGCTTATGCTCAACTGGATCGACCATATCCGCAGCGCCGATCTTATTCTCATTGCATGCCATTCGCAAGGAGTTCCGGTCAGTATCATGTTACTCGAGAAGCTCATTGACCTCGGTATTATCACCAACGCCAAAGTCGGCGTTTGTGCCATGGCTGGCGTTGCTTTGGGACCTTTCCCTGACTACAAATCGGGTCTACTTATGGGCTCTGCTGCTGAGTTGTGGGAGTTTGGGAACCCAGAGAGCGATAATTCGAAGCGTTTTGAGAACGCCTTGAAGCGTGTGGTAGACCATGGGGTTCGTATCACATTTGTCGGCAGCATTGACGACCAGCTCGTACCGATGGAGGTAAGTTATCCAAATGCTTGACTCTATAGTCATACTTTCAGGCAACTAACATTCAATAGTCTGCTGTCTATTCACCCGCCAACCACCCTTACATCTATAGGGCCGTTTTTATCGACGGGCGCGTTCATGCCCCTGACTTTATCGCTCATCTCATCGGGTTCGCTCTTAAACTTCGCAACCTCGGCGTCTCGGATCACGGTCTGATACGCGAATTATCTGCCCCTCTCGCTGGCTCGCTCTACTCCGGCGCAGGCCATTCTCGCCTTTATTACGACGACGCAGTATATGATCTTGCTGTCTCGCACGCTCTTGAAACAGCACCTGCTGGCCCGGCGCCACCACCATGTTCAATCTCCTCACGCGAGGGTCCATTGACATCTCAAAACCCGTATGTTCTACCGTGGATCATGCGTGGCTTGTTGGAGGAGGACTTTGTGCGTACCGAATTGAGCACTGAGGCGGATGAGTTGCTGAAGCAATTTGACGATTGGAAGCCTACCAACAAGGCTCTCAAGGATGTCAAGTATCGTCTTGAAGCTGTACGATCTAAACTTTGATTTGGAAACTGAAGAACTGATATGACTATTTTTAATATGGAATACTAAGGTTATAGGTTCCTAGATACTAAACAATAAACGGGAACACGGCGCATTACGAAGATGGTACAAATACATAGAATAGGACGACCCCTGATTAGGAGTTCAGCGATAATGATACTTTCCATACAGAACCAATATACCTTGACACATGAGCTTTTGAATACATGTCATTTATCTTATTTTATTTTATTTTTAGCCGGTTTACATTGCTTTTGAATCTAGTAGAGTAATCGTGGGGCTCAACTATATAATACATATTTTCCAGACCGTCTCCTTTTTCCGGATAATGCTACATCGCATGCCTACTCCAACCCGCTATGCTGTACAAGAATCCATGTCTATTATACACCTTCTTCATCATTGGAAAATATCTTGCAAGTGATTAACGGGACATGTCTCACATCTCTACATCTTGACGTCATGACACATCAGATCTACGACGAGACGCCAAGCTTCCAGCTCTCGATACGGTCTTGGATCTGATCCCAGCTCAACGAATGGCTGCTCACACCATACGCCTGAGCCTCCTGCAACACCACGGTAGGAGCACCGCTTCCACCACCAGGGTTCTTCACCTTGCCTCCGACAATCATGGAAGCCACGCGGCGTAAGTCCTCAACAGTCAGGTTCTCGATGCGGCGGCACATATCCCTGACGGGAATCTTGCGTCCGTGTACTTGGATCGAGCGACCGAGATCCTCGAGCTCAACCATACGGCTCTCGAGGTTCATCAGAAGACTGGATCGCAGTTGGTTCTTGGCGCGGGCTACCTCACCCTCTTGGAGACGTGAGAAGCCTGTCGTCAGTGTAAGGGCGCGGAGCTCCTGGCACATGACGTCAAGCATGGCAGCGGTGCGGCCGGGAAGACAGCTGGCTGAGATACCGAAAAGGCCGGAGTCGGTGTAAGAGTGGTTAAAGGCCATGCATGACTCGACCCAGCCGTGCTGGTTCAGGACATTGGTGTACAGGCGCGAGTACATGCCCTTGCCAGGTCCACCAGCAGAGAAAGAGCCACCACCGCCAAGGAGAGTTTGAAGCGTGGCGAGGGCGTAAATATCGTCAGAGGCAACGGGAAGGCCTTCGAAAGCGAGGTGAATATGCGTGAAAGTAGGTAGACCGCTCAGATTAGGAGGTTGAGCGGGGAGTGAGAGGAAACCGCCCGTGTATTTGGAGGGCTGTGAGATATCGAGCTTGGAGGGGAGAGAAAATTTCTGAGGAGGAGCGGTAGGAGAAGCGTTCTTGTTGATGAAGAATCGGGAGAGTAGGTTAGGCGATGACTGCGGTGATGAGGAGGGCGACGAAGCAGGGCTAGCGTCGCTATCTGATAATTCGCTCTCACTCGTCTCTGAGCCAGTTGTTTCTTGTGCCTGTGGTTTGCTCTGCATATCGGCAAAGCACTTTTCCGCCATACTGACAGCTTGGTCGTGTTTAACTCCCGCAAAAGCCACAACCATGCGCTCGGGTCGGTAAAAGAGGTCGCGGTACGCCGTGACGGTGTTTCGGTCGATAGCCTCCAATCTATCCTCGGGGCATAGCAGAGGGTTTCCAAGTGTGTTATCCTTGAACGCAGCAGTGTGCACGAGCTCGGGGAGGATCAGCTCAGGCTTGCTCCAGATCTCTCGAATCTCGTATCGCGCCGTCTCGATCTGGTCCGCAACTTCTTCCTCGGTGATCCTGGGCTGCCGAATTGTGTCGGAGATGATTTTGAGGGCGTCCCAAACGCTGTTGTTGAAAGTAGCGGCTTGGTACATCATGCTCTCGCGTGATGAGGCACACTGGATATTCCCACCTAGAGCCTCAACCTTCTCGAGCATAGCGTCTGCGGAGTCTTCCGACGTTGATTTGAAAGCGAGACGGTCCATGATGTGAGATACGCCGCGGAGGGAGTTATTTTCGAATCGAGAACCGCCTTCAATGTAGACGCCTACACCAGAGAAGGATCCGGGAAGTGCTTCCGACGCAACTCGTAGGCCATTAGGCAGTGTTGTGACTTGGTCAAGATCTGTAGGATCCTACTCTCCATTAACAACCGTTCTCCGTCAACATTCTAACAGACGATCTTCAACATACCTTGTTAATACCCTTCACATGGACCGTAGACATAGGCCTCCGCGGCAGCGAGAGCTTAGAAGTCTGCCCCAAGACACGCGAGCACGAGGCCCGCGCCTTCAATGGCAGGTGGGAGGTAAATTGTCGAAGCATTATTACGATGCGCCTGCTAGCAAAAAAGGGAAATACAAAAGTTGACCCTCTTCCAGCAAATACAAATGCAAATAAATGCTCTGTTGTCGCCAACGAATAAGTTTGCGCCTAAACCCGTCGAAATTTAGCACACACCCAGACGCCCCGGCAAGTCCGCCCGCACTCGGCGGTAGACCGGATCATCTCGGTGCCGGGAGCTGATGACATAATGCCACATGTTCCATGATTGAGATCAACCAAATTGTTGAACATGAAAGAATATATCATGATACGATGAAAAGTTACAAACCAAAATAGCGGTTCTATCTGAAACACAAGTGTATACATGATACGGAAATAAGTCACCACTTATGAAATAGTTCGTTCAGAAATGTTGAGGCGCATGTCTATTCCATTAACTCCTACTCATAAGTAGGCCCTTGTTTCGGCCAGTGCATCCTATGCCACATAGATATGTATGAGCTCTTGCGTCTAAATGGCCTTCATATATCGCTCACAAAACAACAAAACAAAACAACGCTGAACCACCAATGCGTAGTCAAGTTCCACCCGTCTTCCACTACCGGTGATTTGTATAATACTCCATCAACGCCTCTGCTGCCATGAAAGTCAGGACAAACCAACAGAACGCCTGATATGTGCAAAATAATTCCCTTAGCGCCAGTCTATGCATATAACACCATCCAAGTGGTTTGTATGTGCAGGTGATTTGAGCAGTGTAGGCGTTTTGATTGATATCCTCATCGAGAGGTAGGGCCATTCTCGTTTACGTCCGCTTGTGCTGCAGCGTCTATGCTCGTCATTTCACCCTCCGTGGCACTCACGGTACGACCGGCACTACCATCGAAAACCCAGGGTCCAACATTGTTTCTGGGGGTAATTGGTCCCTCAGCGCCCCCTGGAGGAGATGGTGTTCGGCTGTCTCCAAGCTGACCAGACCTTCGGGCACCTGAAACAGAACGGATAGGCAGAGGCTCGGAGATGGCGTGGTTAACCTCATTTCGTTGGGGCGTTTCGGGCGTGATATTGACAGTCACATCCATATGATCGCTGTCCACTGTGTTGGATCGCTCTGGTGTCGAAGTTCCAGAGTTAGCTGCGTGAGGTGCTGTCTCTGTTTCTGGCTCAGTGTCCACCTGCGCTGGGGTTGACGCTTCGGCTTCAGCTTCATTTTTCATCTGTTGCCACTCTTCGGCCAGTTCATCCACGTCGGCTTCCAAATCGGCGCCGGCACGGCAGTTGGGGCAGATAAAGATAGGGTATTGAGGAGAGTTGAGAAGTGACCTCACACACTTGAAGTGCCATGTGTGAGAGCAGGGTGCTACAAATAAAGATTGACAGGGCTGAAAACTCGTCAGTAAAAACGGACAGAAAAGTAGATATTAAATGTGAGCTTACGGCAATAGAACTCAAGCAGATAGAGCAATCTTGGGAGTTGGTACCAGCTACTCCACTTGAAGCCATCGTCTGCAACCTCTTATGTGCGGCCATGCTAGTTATCGTGTCAGCATTTAAAATCACGTATAACACTCGAGACGGTGGAAACATACTTAAAAGTGTTGAGCTTGTTCTGCCATCCCCGGTTCAGCTCGAGTCGCATCTTGACACATCGGAAAATCATCTCCTCTCCTCCCTTGAAGTCTATTCCAAGTTGCACAATATCGCCATCGTTGACAGGGAACGCCTTGCTTTCCTGCGAAGGCGGGCTCAGACGAATGTGGTTCAAAAATGTGCCTGAAGAGCTTTTGACGTCCTTAATGTACCATTTTCCATCCTCGTACCAAAATTCGCAATGACGGCGACTGACGACCTTGCTCTTGAATCCCACGGGAGCAGCTGAGGGCTGGTTTCCTGGCATGTTGGACATGGAGTGACTATCGCGCTCCGAGTAACGACCAACACGGATCTTTTCAGACCCTGTAGGCAGGGTCCTGGAGATGGGTGGAAACGTCAGGGACGGGCGTGTAGAGCGAGGGTCGTAGTAGGCAGAAAATCGAATTGACGGGGCAGTTTCGGGGGTTGATGAGCCCCCTTCGCCGGTAGTGGCCGCTCGCGACCTTGTCATGGTAGCGTGATCTTGAGTCGAGTCGGCGGTGGCAGCCGAAGTTGGTGCAGAAGATGCTGCGAGAGTATCTGCTGCGGCGGTCGAGTGTTCTGGTGCAACGGTAGTGGGGTCGTGGGCGTCGGATGCTGAATGCTGTGAAGATGCCAAATGAGCAGAAGTAGGCGCAATAGACGAAGCAGAGGAAGAAGTGGCGGCAGCAGCACTGGTAGCAGAAATAGAAGGCAACGCAGGTATCGATGTTGTGGTGGTCGCCGATGTCAAATTCCTCACGGGATCGGGTGTCGAACTGACGAGGGTCAAGTGGTTGGCGTTCTGGGCTCCAGTGGATGGTCCACTCGTGGTAGGCGAATGGCTGAGAGATCGCGTGAGGCTAGAGCCGCCGTGTCGATTGGGGGACGTGCTGCGTGCACTCACTGAGCCAGATCCTGTGCCGCTCGTTCCTGCTCCTGAGCCGTGGTGGTTGTCGCGCGAGAGTATATGGTTCTGTGTATAGTTGCGCAAATAACTGAGGCCTCGGAGACGACTAGGCCGTGAAGTTGAAGTCGACGACGACTGTGGCGGGCCCGCAGGCGACGAAACAACTGGTTGAGTAAACATTTGGGCGAGGGATAAATAGGCACCCAATGATGGAAAAAAGAAAATAAATCGACAGGGTCCTGTAATAGGTAGGGGCCTGCAAGGATATGGCTTTCAAGCACAGGCGAGAAAGAGGGGAGAAATTGGACAGGAGCAAATGCAGATGCAAATGCAAATGCCAACCAATATTTGAGCAACTCTAAGCCAAGCCCAGGCAGTTCCAAGAAAGGGAGAAGTAGAATGCGGCGCAATCTGGGCACAAGCAAAGCACTATACTGTACTGTACTGTAGAAAGGCGAGGTTTAATTTCAACCTAACCCTTGCTTAAATCTCTTTCTTGTTGTCTTTTGTTGTGTTTGTTGTTTTGGCTGCAGACGGCGATGTGACTGAAACCTCAGCTGAGACAGAGATGGACGACTCAGGTCACTTGCTTGGTGTTGCTGCTGTATGAATTCGGTATGACAAGAACGTGTTGAGCAGAGATCCTATAATGGCATACACCAAGAGGTTGAAAAGTTGTCCAACCTATCGATTCGTCTACTCAGAGGGGAAAGAGCTCGTTGATATGGATTGTCGGATGTTGAATTGCCTTTTTTGCAATTCTGTCTCTGCCTTGCAGATCCGTGCTAGACTGGGGCGAAGGTTCGTCCGTTAGAAGCAGGGAGGTCGTTTGGGAGTGGAGATTCTAATTCGACTCAAAATCCGACGTCAGAGACGGAAATGAGCAAACAGGAAAGAAGAAGCAAGTATAAGAACCAAAAGCTGAGAAAGCAGAGAAGGCAGAAGAAAAGGGAATCTGGAGGTTGGTGAGTTCATTTACCCTTGGCTTGGCGATGCGATGGTCGCAACGAGCAGTGGCGGCGGTAGTCCAGTATTTCGCACAGAATGGATCCGGTCTAGGGACCGGGGTTAGCGACAGGGGTGTCGACAGAGTCAAGGGTGTCTTGAGATGACAGGGGATCGACGAGCTTGATTGGCTTCTGATGCAGTTCAAGTGGAAGAAGGGTGGGAGAACAAGAGAGGAGAGCGGGAGAGGGAACCCCAGCCAAAGCAAAGACCAACTGAGGGTACAAGGAACGACAAAAGCCAAGGAAACGAACTGTTTTGGCAGACGTAATTATTGTAGAGGAAGCCTGAGCAGTGGAATTAACACTTCCGTTATTGTTATCAAAAAGGCACCAATTCCGAGATTCACTCTCTCCCAAACTTGATTTCTTCAGGTGTACCGCGTCCGCGTTGGTAATCCTACCTACCGCAGGACTGACTACTAACCTTGTTCCTTAGTGCTGTACACCAGCATCGTGGTCCTGTAAAAGAAGATGGCGCACATGGGAGCTCGCTAGTGGGAAATCAGGACAGCTACCAGGATCTGGTGTCTAGACGGTTCAACACGAGTTTGGACTCCCACTGCCATTTGAGATAGTCATTCAATTAAGGTCATCAATTACGGCATTGTTATAAACTATGACAAGACTTCATAGTTTATGTTGTGAGATAATACAAGTTTCCAATATCATTATAAGAATATGGTAGGAATTATTGCATAACAGAGCTGTACCTGTACCACGGATTTTTCTCAAACACCGAGGGTGTGTGGATGGCGAATTTGGTTCATGGCGATATCATCAACATGGCAAATGGAGCTCAGATCACGCACACGGCCAAGTGATCAGTATGCTGTCAAACGTGATTCGGCATGGCCGCTCTAGAGCATTTCAGCTTCGTCGGCGTGAGACCTTTGGCCTTGGGCTGCAAGCTTGGGAGGGCGTCTTGGCAACAGGGTCCAGCGCGGATCCCCTCTGTTAGCCTGGATTTTGGGTGGCTAAATACTTGCGTGTACATTAGATCTTGATTCTTTGTAAGACTTCACCCAGACACGGTAATTATCAAAAGGTTCATTTATACGAGGACATTACAAAGATACAATAATCATTGACCAATATTCCCTTCTTTGTTTACATTTGCGTACATGCTTGTCAATACTCCACATAGAATATCCATCATGACATCTATTCTCCATCTTTTATCTTCCCGTAATGAAACACCAGACAAGATATCCCCAGCTTAGAAAAGGCCATTTTCCACAATTCTCATCTCAAAGGCCCTTTCTCTGCCGATAATTGCCTCTCTTCCCAGTTTTCTCCAACTACCCAATCTCTCTTTTCCACTTTACTCATCTAGGTCGATATCGTTCATCACCCAGCCTAGAACCATCTCATGTCTCTCCTCCTAGCCCCTTCTAGAAGGAAAAATAGGGAGAGATCTGATCTCTTGATCAACCGTTCTGCAAAATTCCGACGGCTGAGGCTTAAACTCAACCTACACCTCGGGCTTTGGCATCTTTTCGTCCAAGACGCCGCCACCGCCAGACGCTTCCAGACCTTTTAGACGGTGTCCTAAAGAGGAAACTGGGCTTAGTTCCAGCCGGCTTACGATGCAGAAAAAAAATAACTCGAAGGCAAAAAAAGGGGGTTACCGTGAAGCCGGTGATATGATTTTGGGGGTTCTCTTCGAGTCTCACGATAATGAACCTCAGTACCAGAAAAGTCTCCGAATTTGTGGTACTGTACTTCTTCAATCCCCAGTTACTACCGAGGTCATCCCCACATCGGAGCGTCAATGTAACCCATGATATCATCATCCTACCCTCGCTCTTTTTCCCTCAGCTGTCATGCCACCAGCAGGCATCATCTGCTTTGTCCACTATGGAACGGTTTCGGGAGATCCCGATCATACAGCACAGACGAGCACTAAACACCAAGAGCACGTGAAACCAACCCTACTAGATTCTACCTAGTTACTTCATTTCATGTGGTACACTATTATACAATTAGGCGCTTCATGTTTTGTGCGTTTCCGCTGGTTCCGCGCCTCAACTTCAACGACAATATCATGAGACACCGGCAGAGACATGGCTCTTCGACTCCTGCGCGGGGCATGTCACGAGATCACAGGTAAGTCATCACGCGAAGATTTATGATACTCTGAAACGGCCATGTAGACCTTCACATTCCAGTCTTTTTTAGCGCAAGGCTGTAGGGATTGGAGGGTTAACTCTCACGCCTTCGTGAACGATTTTCGAAAGACTCAGAACACTTTTCGTCTGCATTAACTATACAGCCACTACAGTCATTGGCTTGATTTATTAGATTCACGGCGTCAAACGCGGCTTCTTCAGAGCCGTTGTGTCACTTACTCGTGGTCACCAGCGTTCATCATGGCTGAATCGTGTCTCATACGAGAATTCGTAAAAGTACGGTGAAACGGTGAATTAAATGTGCTTCTAAGGAATAATTTAACCGGCTAGAGCCAACTCTACTTCTTGAAAACTGACTGGCCTAGCCGTTCAATCTCTCTCCCTTCCTGCGTCCCCTTGCCTGCAGCATCAAGAAGCCTCTCCCACGACTCGCTGTCCTTGAGCCTCACAGCTTCTTGTGCCGCCTTCACACGCATACCACACTTCTCGTACATAGTAATCGTCTCTCCGGCTTCAAGTCCAGTACATTTTGGCACAAACACAGATGCCAACCGTGGATTGCCTGCTTGGAGAGTCTGGTTGAAGAAGGGCTGTTGTTTGTTAGTCTTGGCTCCCCACCCACAAATCTTGTGTGTCGTAAACTCACCTCCCAGCCAATTGGGCTTTTCCTTGTCTTGGAGATCTCCTCGATCTCGTTCCAGTCTCGCTTCGCTACTAGTGCTCGTAATCTGCAGGTACAGAGTTAGCCGTTGGTAAACGTTGCGCTCCCGATACCAGGGGGCTGTTGGGGCAGAGGTCCACCTACCGAATCCACCACGCCACTTTCTCGGGGACCTTGAACTCGCTCTGGATTTTCTTAGCCCGTCCATGGTAGCCCAATCGAATAAGCTTAAACATGGTCTGGTTGACGCTTAGTCCCGTAAACGTATCGGTCAAATCCCGGTCAAAAGCTTCTTGCATGCGTAGCAAAGTTGTGGCTTCCTTCAAGGCATGAACCTCAAATGTGGCCTCCTTTGAATCAGCGAGTAACTTGGCTGCCAAGGCCAGCTTATCCGATGACGTTCGAGCATCAGGTTGTTTGAGTGATTCGCGGACAAAGACATTGGCGCCATCTGCTCGTCGATCGTCTTGGTAGTAGAGATCCTTGAGTAGTGTATTATCACCCTCCTCCATAGCCAACGCTTCTACCAGAGCCGTAGCTGTTGGTCGTGCGTTGATAACCCGGAAGAAGGCAGCAAGTGGGAGCTTCTTCTTGAGCTGCAACAGAACTTGCAGGATGAGATCTGTATCACCACTCTCGATCGCCTTGTCAAGAGCTAGTTCGTCCTCCTCCATGCTCAAAAGAAGTGGAACTTGCCTACCGCCACGGGGTTCATGGTTGAGAAGCTCCGTAGCAAGTCGTCCTCTTCCTTCTTGGTATGCTGCACGCGCAATTTCTTCGAAGGAAATTCCAGGCTTGCCGGACAGTCTCTCCACGATCAATCGGCAGATGGTATCATCGTCCTCGCCTCCCACACGAACCTTGCTCGACGCCCAGTGAACATAGATCCGATCTGTGGGCAGCTTTAGGTAACCTGCAATCTTCAAAGCAAGGAGGTATTCGTGACGATTAAGTAGTCGTCGGATGAGACTCTCTGGTGTCAAGCGGTGATACTGTTCGAAAGATAAGGGCATTCCAACCTCATAATATCGCACAGCATTGAGTACACGTAGAGTCTCACACATGTCAACAAAGTCGTCGCTGTTGTAGATATCAAGCACAGACTTGCCAAACGAGGCTGCCTTGAGCAGACGTTTCTGCCAGTGTGTATCAAATTCACGACCAGCTGCATTGACACAGGTATCCACAGCCCCGGTGAGGTTAGGTCGTATTAGCTGAATGTAGTCATCAGCTTTGGGAGACTGAAGTTCCAGTTGGCCCACGGCATCTAGGAGAATCGACGCTGGTGATGAATCTGAAGATTGGCCAAATACCTCAAGGGTATCTCGTGGCACTCTTTCGAGAAACTCGCAAAAGTCGTTTGTAATTAGACGAGCACCGTCGTGTTCTATGTAATGTTAGCAAAATGTCTTGACTCCTCAGTAAGACACATACCAGAGACGACGTGCACTCGTGTGCTGTCATAGATGTATGAAGATGAAGAATCGCCAGGTCCAATGATATGCACTTCATCTTCCCAAGCAATAAGCGCATCAGTCCCACACCACTCGACATACAGAGGCGGTGTCTGGGAGTCGGAGTCATGCTCGAAAAGCCGTTCCTGAAAGTCACTCGATATGACATGCGCCTTCCCGTTCACAGCGTAAAGGTTCACATAACGTCCATCTGGAGAGACACTGATATGGCTAAAAGGTCCAATATCGAGGAAACGATCTTCGCAATCCGTAGCATCAACCACGTAGACAGTCTTGTCGACACTCAACAGTACTTCGACGGACCTGGATAACGTATGATTTGGTGAGATGATTGACCAGGCATGAATCTCGCCTTCGGGTGTCTGTGCAAGAGCCTTGGGTCGGGGCTCAGAGTATGATGAGACTGCTACGAGTGAGTTGTTTCCTAGGAGAGCTACCATGCCATGATCGTAGAATCTGCCTTTCGTTAGACCTAGTAATAAGGTTATGAATAGTTGGAAATACATACCGACACGATTCAACGCTATAGTTATCGGCACCGTGGCCAAGAGAGAACTGTGTGAAGTCTCCTTGCAGATCATAGCAACGAACGGTACCATCAGCAGTGACGACCAATAAGGTCTCATCCTCGGACCATCCGAGTCCCTTGATAGCGCCTTTATCCCAAGGAATGCTGCGAAGCTTCTTGCCGGCAAGGCTGTAGATGTCAATTGCTGGTTTTGCTGATCGCCCTGGTTGATAAGCCAGGATCTTTGTGTCGTCGCGCCATAGTGCTAGGAATATGGTCAGCGACGTCTATGCCCGCGGTTGGTCCATCATGAGAAGATAGGAATGGAAAGCTCATCAATGTTGATAAGCTCAAGCGAATGCAGCTTCATTACTTACCTAACGCTCCTGCATATGGAGCTCCAGTAACGATATAATTATCAAGGTCGAGATCTTGATCAAATACAGCTGTATACTGCTGCGTCTTGCGGAACCACCTGTCCCCAACACTCTCCCAATCGGCTCTCGCGTGAAGCGTGTCCATCTCGCGTTATCTCATGTTGCGTTTGAGCTTTTTGGGTTTATAAAGAGAAGACGCGCTACAGCTGATATTATTCGTCAGCTGTACACTTTGGATGAGCTTCACTTCACAGCTGCATCATGGGACGTACCTAGCTAAGGTTGCCAGGCATACGGCTATTCTCCGGCCTGGACTAGCGGTAGGCACCTAAGACGGGCCCGCCCTTGTCCCGCCAATTTTAGGTTGCTTCAGTGGTTGCATCATCTCACATGGATAGGGAATGAGCGGTGCAAGTCAGCCAAGACATTCTTCCACTCACTATCTCGTCACTTTTTGCTCACTTCTTTTCACCCGCACAACTAACTGTCGCTATACAACCCTCTTCCACCCACAATGCCCAACTGGCGTGACCAGTACCTCTCATCCATCAAGGATGCAGAGCTCAATAATCCCGTCAATATGGAGCTCGTTCAGACCTGTCCGTAAAACCACCCCCACATGAACGACCCCTCCCTCCATCTGCATGCGACTCAACATATTTCGTCACGCGAGGGGAAATAAAATACGCAAAAACTGACGATGTTTCCAAGGTTCACAGATGGCGGATCGCATATCCGCTCTCGAGGCTGAGAAGAATGGACTAGAATCACTCGTCGCAAATAGCGGAAAGACAACCGCACAAACCGCCGAACCCTCAACCAGCGATCCTGGTGTCGCTCAGCTAAAACAAGACCTCGCTGAAGCCCTTCGATCAAAGGGTGTCACCGAAAAACGATTGCGTACGAGCGAAGAAGAGTTGACCCAGCTACGATCAAAACACAAAACCGACTCGAGATCGATACGAGACCTCACGGCCGATAAGAACAGTCTTACCACCAGGCTCAAAGATAGGGAATATGAGCTGAGGGAAAAGCGCAAGCTTATCGAGGTGGGTTTAGCATCCTGACCGCCGGAACACGCCGACATCCATACTGACAACGACATCAGCAAGTTCAAGATGAGATGATTGCCATAAACCTCCAAATGTCGATGGCCGAGAAAGAAAGAGACAAGGTCAAGAAGGAGAACAAGGAACTAGTCGATCGGTGGATGAAGCGGATGGCGCAAGAAGCAGATGCCATGAACCTCGCCAACGAACCCATCTTCGAAAAAGGACGATAATTCGCTATCCTCCATCATGACGGCAACCAAATAAAGTCAAACTAAGAAGTAACGCTCGATATCACGAAAACAAAGTGCTATATGGAGTATCCTGTAAGTCCGAACAATCCTATCTCCAACGCTGATGTATACCCATCTGTCTCAACCCAATCTTTCCTGCCGTATTCCCTGTCACTCGAGTGCTGATGAAGCTCTATAGTCTACTTTCGCGTCGAAATAAAGTACGATCCTCCCGCATTAGTCCAACTCACATAACCCTCAGGGTATATGCACTCCTCCACCTCCAAGATGGTGCTGCCAACATCGTTGATGTTGTGGTTGTTGCTCTTCTCCGCGACAAAGGACTTAAGTGACACGATCTTGCAACCCGACTTGAGGTCGAGGAACATCCGGACCAGGTCGTCGTTAAGCTGCGAGGTGAAGGCCTTGTTGTTCACCAGGACCACGTCGGCACGCTTCAGGGCCTCATGGATGGGCAGGTTCTTTCGGAAATCACCTCGTTCCAGGTGCACCTTGCCTGGTCGGACTCCCCAGAGCATGCACCGTGCATCAAATTCCTTCTTCTGCTCCTCGGCAAGGTTGCAGGCGTTTTCCATCATCTCGCAACCCCAGCTCTCGCAGCCGATCTCCAGTGCCGCTTGCAAAACCACATTTCCGACACCCGAGCCTAAATCCACAAAGACCTGTTTAGAGGTCATCCGAGTTTGTTCCACCAGAATCTTAGAGATAAATGGGTGGAGGAGCTCGCCATAGACATAATCGGTTCCGTTCTCGTATTTGGAGAGAAGTTCCACCTTGAGGGCGACGGTCCGGTCATAGATCTGATCGAGTATGAAAGCCACAAGGTGTTGAGGGAGCTCGTGCATTTTATCGAGGTTCTTGGCAATCACACCGTCCTCGACCAGAGCGCGGAGCTTTTCGTTGTACTCGCGCAACGCTGCCTTGAAACCCATCAAATCCTGGATGTTTCGGTTGGAAGCCTTTTCCAGTCGCCGGATAATACCTCCATTAGGATTCGTGAAAGGCTCTGCCTCCTCGTCGGTAAGGTACGTTTCGGCTACATGGCGAACTACCTTTATGCTCGCCTCGACAGCATCGATCTTGTCTTTTCCCCACACTAGCTCATACCTGTAATAATGTTAGCATGGATTTCTAGGCTTGTTTGTTGAGGGGAAACTCACTTCTCGCGAGGTTGTAAGCTGGGGTATTGTAATCTGATTGCCACCTCCTCTTTTTGGGCACCCATAACAGGTACACACTTATGCTCGAGCGAAGCCACATCAACAGCATGAATGAAGCTTCGGCTGTCCATCCGATCCTCAAATGCCCTCACGCTCCTTAGCTTACGGTTGGGATCGACAAATCCGCCATCTTCAGTGCCCTTGCGCTGTCTCTTGTTGGTGTCGAGGGTCATCCATCCGTCGTCTTCGCCATCGCTATCTTTGTCGAACTCGATGCGGTCGCTAGCTGGTGATCGACGCGATACAGATGGGGCCTTTCGCTTACGCTCCAGTCGTTTCTCGTCGGATGAGGAGGGATACGGCGAGTGACTAGCCTGACGTGCCAGTGGTTTCGGAGAAGGTCGATGAGAGGACGAGGAGCGCGATGCTGAGCCGCTGAGGGCGGGATTCGGCTTTGGCTTTGGTTTTTGGGCGGGTCGGTCGACAACGACTTTCTCGATCCTAATCTTAGGAGGGTCGACTTTAAACTTGTTGTTCTTTCCACCGAATAGACGCATCGTGTAGTATTAGGGAGCCAGTCCTGGTGATCCAAAGTATCGTGAAGTGCAAAGACGGGGTCAGACTGGACTGGGTCAGGGATGGAGGGGTTCGCGGTGGCGTGCGTGTCGGGCGTCGGCAATGTCGCGCAGCGGGTGGGACTGGATTAAAGAGGAGAGTAGTAGCAAGTGAAGAAGTATAAGAAATGAATTTGAGAAGTAGAGTATCGGAAAGGTTCCAAAAAGTAACGGTTCCAGCGAGTAGGTTGTGGTTTTGTCGTGACTCTTTCAGTATCGCATCGTGGCACTTAAAGGTATGCAGAGTTCAAGTTTCGAGGCATCCACCATGAAATGGGATGGCACAGTGAATGGCTGCCTTCCGTAGAATGAGTGGATGCCGGAGCCTTACATCAGCCGGGGGCCTAGGCAGGCGCGCTGCAGGCGGGCGAGAAATGGCAGGTCCCTAGACGTGCCCGGAGGCCGCTAATGCCCCGCCGGTAAGGCGCTGTAACTTGGAAAAGCCGACCACGTCCGGGGCTGGGATTGTCTGCCTTGAAAGAAAGGCGTTGACTGGTTCAGTTTTTCAAGGTGGGACTGGGACATTGGCACGTTGGGCACGTGGGGGCTTTCCCCTTCAGCCGCAGAACGGATGCCTGCTTCAAGGCAACTTACCCTGTGTTCATCATTTGAATACGTAGCGATTTTATCTCTCACAACGGGTATAAGCGATCATATGCCTGATCAGATTTCTTTTCTATTTAATCTAGACCCTAAAGAAAATACTTACCTTTCCCTTACACTTGTCATTACTCCATACCTCAGTCGGTTTCATTGACCAGTAATGATAAGATCTTCCTTGTCAATATCAGTCATGCACGCATTTCCCTGTCAGCTTAGTGACATGAACAGTTCTCGAAGTAATCGGAACAACCAGTCGGCTTAAAAGCCCCTGGTCTCCAGTACAGTTTGTCCATATTAGTAATCCCGACTCTGTACTGGTCAAACTCTTCATCATAGTCGTACTCGTGATTGTCTTCCGCTGCACCAGACGGTAAAGCGAATCGGACTGTCTGGAGATCGCCCTCATCATGGTAATCAAAGCGCTCCTTTTCATGGGCCTGAGAGAATCGAGTTGACCTAAAAATAACAGTTAGTCACAAATTTTCAAAAAGGAATATGGTCAAACCTTACCGGAATTTGATCAGAGGCTCATCTGAACAATCATCCACAATAAAATGTAGTCCTCCGACACTGGCATGTCCGACTTTGCTGTTCATAGCCATACGAGCTGGAATAACTTCGACCGGAATGCGGACTCCAGCTATTCGCAATGCATGCTTGTAGGGCTTCCAGCAACTCTTGTTAGCCGGCTGGGTATGAGGACAGTCCTCGCACTCGACAACATCTCCCCCTTCACCTCCTAGAATCATAATTGGTGATTTATGGCCGCACTTGAGGATGTTAACAACCCTTCGCTCTCTAAGCTCCGTGTACATATCGCGGAGAACCTCGTCAGTCCATTCTGAAGGGTAATGTCCAAATTCAATACGCTTGTCGGTATAGCTCATAGTCGACTCTTCATCAGATCCGGAATCAAATGTGTTATCAGGGCACAGTGCACATTCCATTAATGGCTGGTCTTCATTACTGAGCTCACACGCGGGTGTGACATGCGTAAGATGAAGTACTCGGTCGTGCTCTTTCTCGACTCGATTTTGGGCATTGCTGATTTCCCGACTCAGCTTATCCTTGAAACTCTGAAGACTTGGAACGGACCATGTATCTTCATCGATAGGCAGCGAAAGGTCTGAGAAATCGGGTTTGGAAGTAACGCCGTTTTTGAGTATAGCACGGAGTTGTGCCTGGACCATTGACTTGCGTCGGATGTACCAGCCATCTGCAAGACGAAGAAAGTGTTTGACGCAAAGAGTTGAGTCACGGTCATGAGGGTAGGCCTGGAAGTACTCGAGGCTGTTGTGTCGCCCAATATCTGACCAATCTGCTGGAGAAGTGATATCTTGACCAAATGACTTGATACCGAAGACGGGCTCTTCTTGGTCCTCGTCTTCGCTGACTTGTACTTCCTCAACATACTCCTCATGATCCGAATTAGACGACACATCGAGAGTTTGAGAGCGAGGCGATTTCTGTGGACTGTGCCGTGTCTTTCTGATCTTGTATGGAATCGGACTGTCGCGACATGTTCTGGATCGCTTCCTTTCCGGTGGTGTAACCGGCGTTTCTGGGGTTTCCGGGGAAGAAATCCGTGTGGTGGGTGACTCTAGAGCAGCAACAACAGTTGTTGCCGGGTTTGATTTGGAACGTGTAGTAACCATGGCTTGTGTATTTCAAGCTGTTTATTTTTGAAATGAACTTGCAGTTTTGATTGACATGATGGGGAATGCTGTATGCCTTATGTACCAGATGTTCCAACATAAACTTGATGGTTCTTACGATGTGAATCTTTGACGATAGAACAGTGTTTCACTGTTCACTCATGGTGAAAGGGTTCATCATATCTACGATAAAAAGGCTTAGTTGAGTCGAGACAAAGGATCCTTTCCCAAGCCTTTTTGGCTACAAAGGTTTCAAGATGACAAAGGCTTGATTTGTTGGAACAGATGGATGCCTTCAGAAGGGGGGCGCAGTCTACGAACAACATTTTTTTTAGAGAGCATGATCAATGTTGGGAATCTCAGGTTTCTATTTGTACAATGGTAACTCTGACGAGAATATGCTTTTCCTGAATATAAACAAAACTCCGAAAAGAATATAGACGTGCTAGTACATCGTGGGCCACCAAATAGCCTTTACTTGAGTCTTCAAGCATAATGCATAATAACAGAATCCAACAAAACCATAGTGACCTAACTAACTTTTAAGAATATTTTGTCTATTTCTATTACCGTTAAATCATAAATCATATAAAGCAGTGGTGAAACACGAACGTCTTCGTAAGCATCATCATACAAGAAGACAAAGGCATTAGGGGTGTTCATGAAACAAAGGCGTTAGACATGTCGGCTGTATCCATCTTGGTGTACACGACCGAGAAGGAATTCGGATCCCTCTGTTGAGGGCGAATGCATTGGAGATTCCGACCAGGAAATCGTTGAAGTGCGGCTCCTAGTGCTGAGCCGTGTACTCCCGTGCTCCGTATCAGCTTGAGCTGATGCGTCGATGTGGTGATGAACACTGAGAGTAGCACTTCTCGTGGGCTTGGAAATCTCAGGCTTGCTAGTGTTTGAGTCAAGCGTGATATAAGAGAGCCCGACCCCCTCAACAATGCGCACTTCGCTTTCGTTGGCGTGGTGTGACATGGGGTCGTTTGATACAGGGCGGGATGATCGTCGGTTCTTTCGTCTCCAGCTATCAATGGAGATAGCCCCAGAGAACCTTGCGTCTGTTATTGTGCTCTGGGGAGTGCCCCAGGGACTCAATGATGAACTAGCTCGGTCGACGATTGGGACTACCCATTGCTTGAAGGTTGGGAATAGCATGGGTATATTCGTCGTCATGATAGCGACAAAGGTCTCGCGAACTGCCCAAGAAGCAGCAAGCTGAGGGCCATTAATAGGATTCTAGGTATTGTTAGACTCGTGTAGTAGGGACATGGGTCGCAAGAGTACTTACAGATAAAAGGAGCACCACACGAAGGATAGCAGCCATGGTGACGAATAGACCGCAACTGAATAGTGAGATGAGTCCAACCTTTTGGGGCCAGGGCATGGCAGCCTTCCAAAGCATCGGCATGGGTATCATAATGAGGTAAAAATCCGTGATGATGTTGAATGAAAGGCAAGTCCATATCAAGCTAGGGGAGATGGCAGCATGGCAGAAGGCTCCTGGGTCCGGGTAGATTTGCCACCAGTGAATGAATGGGCGGCAACTTAATAGCAGATTGAGCTGAACAGTAACAAAAGAAATGATGATGAGAGCAAAGCCGATCGTGATACGAGTTCGGTAACCTTCGAGGTCTTTTGTCAATCGATAGTAAAATGTACACATGGCTGCTTTGAGGATCCAGAGAAGAGATGAGTAAGTTGCCCATAGAGCTATCTGAATCTTTGAGCCAAGAACTCTGTAATTATCAGTATGTGAATCAAAACAAAACCCATATTTGGCTTACCGAAGCTGGTATTCGCGATCTTCTGGGTGCAAAGAAGCCCGCTGCTCGTCCGTCATGGAATTGTTCGCTAGCCCTTTGGCAATGTTGCCCACAGAATATGCAAGTCCTGTCTCTATGGCATAGATGCCCTGACCTTGTTAGTCTATCTACAGAATAGTTAGAGTTCTGAAACTTACAGCAGCTAAAACAACGAGGTAGTCATCCGCCCAGAGGTTCCTGAAACCAACAGTACTGATCCGCACATATGACCTCAAAGCGGTCACCAGCACAGCAATTCCAAGCAATGAGAATGCTTCAACGTTAAAAGCCCTGAGATCTGCCATTGCTGCAGCGCTTTCTTCAAAAGAAACCCGGGGATCCATGGTGAACGACAGCTTACACACAACCAACGTCGAGTGCGCAAGGACCAGAATCTGCACTTTGCGATGGGAACTCCGCCATATAAGTCGGTGAAGAGCAATTATTGACTCTCAAACTTGCCATGAAATTTGTGCGTAAATGCAATCTAGTTGATATTTTTTTTTACTTCTTTTTAGGGTCCATATCCGAAAAATCCACGAACAACCGACGGTGTCGTGTTTCCAACGGCCAACCTCCTCTCCCTTACTCGACGGAAGTGAAAAAAATCTTACTCGTATTTTTGAAAAGCAAATATTGAACGCCAAAGACGATTCTCACAAATGGCTCAGACCTAACAAGGCAAGGTTTGGCGGGCCGTTGTTTCGTGGCAGGGGAAAAAGAAACAAAAACCCACCGGGGATCCGCGGCATCTCGTTAGCTGCCGAAATCGTGGGCCAAGTGCCGCGTGTGTGTGGGATCAGATTCGAGACAGTCAGGGGTCAAATGTGATAGTTTTCTCTTTTCCCACTTGACCTGTCATTGCTCTAGATCCGTTGGTGGAGAGGAACGATTCGTAACCTTTCGGCGGGTTTCATCGTAAGAGCCACTCAGCAGCTCTGCATAAAGAACTCATCATGGAGATGAGGGGATTTGAAAAGCTCAGCTTAGCCACATACGCTTGTATGTGAGGGAGCAGACCCGAGACACAACAAAACGTGTGCAACGTGTAAAAGGTGTGCTCACAACGCCGGACTGTCTTACACAAGACAAGAGGAGGAAAGGATCATTGGGGCGGACCCAAGCAGTTCGGACTTCTATGACCTATGTGGATAAAAGAAACTCTGGGACCTGCATTGACAACTTGCGGGCCGTCGGCCGCCAGAGTATTCTATGACTTCCGATGACGATTCTGAGAACTTGAGGAGGGAATCGAGATCTTTCAGATTTGCCAAGGTCGAACAGTGAGAGATAGCGGTAGCCCCGAGCACAATATTATCGAAATCTCGTAATCTCGATATTTTCAAAGCGAAACGATAGAATCGTGCTCTTAGACAGTACATTATGGACCTCCAATCTATCCTAAGTAGAGTGTTTATACCATCGTGTGATTTATGAGCTGATGCCGGAAATGTTTATCACTCGTACCCTGTAGCAGGCGTTTGTGAGGCTTTTGTATCATAACGTGCATAAGTTTTATTCACTTTTAACTTATTCATTAGATACTCTCCCCTACCTCTTCAGTGTCTTTTGCTTCTCTGCATCCGTAGCCACATTCCTTCCCTCAACCAACAATCCCTTCTTCCTCCTCACACCATCCATATACCGCTTCGCCACGTTCTCTTTATCAGCCAGCTCGCCAAGATCCTCCAGGTCATCTTCCGTGAAGGGCACCCAGAAAGGATCCTCATCGAGAATCTCAAAGCCCGCAAAGATCAGCTGCGGCTGAGCGGCGCCACTGGTACGCTTGCGCATCTCATCTGCAAAGCCAAAACTCTCGGCGACAGGAACGAGGGCCTGGATGGTGAAAAATGGTGTACCCTCCTTCATGAGTTCGGCATTGACGCGGCCGCGGCGACGGGTCAAGACATCGTACACACGACCCAGGACTTCTGTAGAGGCTTGAATCTCAACGCTGTACATGGCGAGCATGAGGCGAGGAGACCAGTCCATGAAACCTGCGCGAAGAGAGGACTGGAATGTCCTGATAATCTCACCGGTCAGACGACCAAGCTTGTCGCGCGCTGAAGAGTCATCTTCGGCAAGGTTCAGAGTAACGTCCTCAACAAAGACGGCGACACCCTGGAGAGGCTCATTGCACAAAGGACCTTGAGCCGCAGCAAGCTGGAAAGCGTAGGAGATCTTGTCGGTAAGGTGGCTGGGATGAAGAGATTCGTCTGCACGAGGAGCAGTCTCGACAGTCTTCTCCGCAGCAAAAGCTTTGGAGAAGATACTCTCCTTGGTAGCATCGATAAGAAGGTTGGGTCCAGTTCGTCGAGGCCCAAAAGCCACAATCTTGTCAATGCAGTCTTTCCACATATCCCTGCCCTTGCCAGTCTCAAGCTTCTCCTTAAGTTGCTTTTTGAAGTCCTCTACGGACAGGGTATTTCCGGCTGCAATATCGGCTTCGGCAACAATCTCGTCGCCCTCCTCTTCTGTCTTGGCCTTGCGATCATATACTCGCTTAACAGCATCGCCATTCTTCAGTAAAAAGTCTGTTACGTCTGCTGGGATCGGCTGCACGCGGAGTGTAATAGTAAGTTGCTTTGAGCTTGTTGTAGAAACAACAGCACCACGGCCAAGCTCTTTGTTCACAGGAGGTCGCATCTCCTCAGCTCGGACGATCGTTTCCCGGTAAGGAACAATGGGAGCACCCGGTTGAATATCGCACAGGGCGAATCTCTCCTTCAGATCTGTCAAGCATCGCTCAAGATGCAATTCACCGGCAGTCAACAAGACGTGTTCACCGCTGGATAGAAGCTCATATTCGGCACAGGGATCACTCTGCACCAGCAGCTTCAAGCCATGGATCATCTTATCGAGATCGGCAGGGTTCACAGGCTCCAGCGCAACCCGAACGATGGGCTTACCCAGCATGGTGACACCCGCAAGGTTGACAGCGCCGTCACGACGACTGCACAAAGTTCCAGACTTGAGAATCTTGCCCTCGAGGCCACCAATACCGAAGACACAACCAGCGGGAACTGAATCAAGAGCCTCCAGATTCCGTCCCATGAGCATGTAAAGCGCAGTAACAGTGACTTCTTGAGGCTCAGGAGCAGCATTTGGCTCAGCAGGCGACCACTTGGGGGGAATGACGTAGAGCTTGTCGCCAACAGATAGGGTTCCAGAGTAAATACGGGCAAAGCCGATAAGATGCTCGGGGTCGGCCTTCTTCTCTTCCAGCTCAGGGGCATAATCGTCGAGGTTGACTTCATCCAATGCGGTTGTCATGCTATCGACACCGTTATCACCCGCCGCAGCCTGAGCCCTAGCTGCTTCGGCTCTCTTCTTACGTGCCAGTTCTCGTGCCTCCTCACCACTCATCTGACCTCCAGTGCGACGCTTGTTTTCGGGAAGTTCACTCTCAGGAACGGATACCATTTTGCTAACGTAGGCGACGACTGGGTCAGACTTTTCGTGCTTGAACGAAACCATTGACTCCTTGATGGTCTTGTCAATGTGCTCGGATCCAGGAGAATCTTCAAGCATCTCAGGAAGTCGTGCAGCTTGGGCAGCCGGGGGAGATGGTAGAGACTCAATAACAGACACGAGTAGTGCTGTTGATAAGGGAAGCCAGTTGGCGAAAATCGTCGTCATGAGGAGCTTCTGGTCGCGGGACTTGAGCATGTGGGGAGTAATCTTGATGCCGAGGGACTTTGTGACTTTTTCTAGTAGGTCTCGATCTCCCTGACCGTTGTCGCCTCCTACTGTTGCTTGGTAGACAGTCCATACTGGCTCGAGGACCAACTGCACAAACATAGGCTTCAGATTTCTCCCCTTGAGATGCTTCGGGCCCAGAATCTTCTTTGTTTTGGGGTCAAGGTAAAAATTACCCCATAAAACCTTTTCCATGATCCCACGCTTGATGCCGAGTTTCTTCTCGTACATAGCAGCGAACTGTCTGCAAGTAAAGGCCCAGCCATCGATAGCACTGCTGAAAATAACGTTGTTCTTCTCAGGGGCAAAGTAAATGTCTTCATCATCTCTCTCCTCGAATTGTACCTCTCCAGCGTCGCTGACTTGATCTGCAATTGCTGATTCCTTTGCTGCTGTGGCCGCATTGACTCGCTCCTCCATTCTTTCTCTCCAGTTGAGGTCCTCTTCCATACGCTCACCCTGGAAGAAACTTCCTAGCACAGCGTTCACTTGCTCTAGTAGCTTGTTGAGGTGAATGTATGCTTCTCCAGGGGTCATCTTAAGTTCTGTGACAAGTCGGTCGATCTTGTTGATGACGAGCAGGGGTTTCAGCTTCTCGGTCCATGTTTGGCGAAGTACGGTAACTGTTTGACTGCAGACTCCCTCCACGGCATCAACGAGAACAACAGCACCGTCACACAATCTTGAGGCTGTTGAAACCTCTGAACTGAAATCGATATGACCGGGTGAATCAATCAAGTTGACAAGGTACTCCTTGTCCTCGGGCTCAGCGTCGGGGGCTGCTTTCCGACGCATGGCAAAGTAGAGTGAGATAGCGGAAGACTCCATGGTAATTCCTCGAGTCTGTTCATCGGGTCTAGAGTCAAGATAGCGGATTTTTCCCGCCAGCTTTGGTGAGATGATGCCATTTGTGGCGAGTAGAGCATCGGTAAGTGAGGTCTTTCCATGGTCGACGTGGGCTAAGATGCAAATCTATAAATTGTCAGATTAAGTGTTCCTTTTGCGTATGGTTTGAACTCACATTTCGAATATCACCGGATTGTCTTTGCAGACTTGCCAGCTTATCTGGAGTGACGACAGGCATTATGACGACACTGACTGGGAGTAGGGTAAGGTAGTTGTGGGATGGGATAAAATATGTATAGTACAGTACTTGGGTATGGGAGAAAATGGCCTTTTACAGCAAATCGACAGGGGTTTTGAAGCCTTTTTAAGTCCTTTTGAAACCTCAAGTAGGTTGGGATCAATCTTTGTAGTTGAGTGGGAGATAGTGTGCCTGCGCCTTGCTCATAGTGTGACTAATGTAGGCAGGTTGTCTTTAACTACTCACACTGATGGTCAGCAAAAGTTTGTTGTTATCATGCATAATTTACTCAAGATATTTGCAAATCGACTTAGAATGACTCATACATACTCATAAAAAAGGCTAACCAGACCCAGAAACCGTTTCTTTCCTGCAGACAAAGAGGTACCTTAGCTGAAAGACTGAATTCCTGACATTCTTGGAGCTCCACAATAGCTACGTGACTAAGCAAACGCCGCCCCCGCCTTCGAGAAACCCTACCGCTTCACAAAAAATTCTTGGAGCGTAAAATTGCGACCCCTCACCCGACGACGAGACGAGCGAGACGACGCGCGACTCGACTCTACCCGACGGCACACGCACGACACGATGGCTACTTACCAGAACGGCGTGGCTCCGGCCCGCGCCATCGATGACGACAGCGACGTTGAGGAGGAAGCCCTGGTGGCCGAGTACAAGGAGCATGTTCAATATGAGGAGGGTGATGATCTCAGCCGCACCACTTCTCTGAACCTCACTGCGCAGACCGATGATATCCAGGCCCGACTTGTGCAGGCTGCTCAGCCTCTTGACTTCCAGGCCCCTCTGGAGGCCAAGTTCCAGAGCTACGATGCCTACTGTAGTCTGTTTCACTTTATCTTGAACTCGGAGGGTCCCGTCGATCTCGAGCCCCCTTCTGTTGGTCTTCCTAAATTGAATATCGGGTTGGATAGGGCTAATAAACATATCTGTAGTACTACTGGGCTTGGGATGTTATCGATGAGTTCATTTATCAGTTCAACTCTTTCTCCTCGTACCGCATGCGAATTGCCCGTCAAACAACCAACGAGGAAGAGCGTCAGGCCCTCCGTGAGAACCCCAACACCTGGGGCTGCTACAGTGTCTTGAACGTCCTGTACTCCCTCATTCAGCGATCCCAGATCACCGAGCAGCTTGCTGCCATGAAGCGTAATGAGGACCCCGTGGCCGTTGCCGGCGAGTACGGCTCCAAGAACCTCTACAAGATGCTTGGTTACTTCTCCATCATCGGTCTCCTCCGGGTTCACTGTTTGTTGGGAGATTTCAGCCTCGCTCTCAAGACACTTGATGATATTGAGCTCAACAAGAAGGCCATGTTCGCCCGTGTCATGGCTGCTCACTTCACCACCTACTACTATGTGGGTTTCTCCTACATGATGCAGCACCGCTACGCCGATGCCATCCGCATGTTCAGCCACATCCTCATCTACGTCTCGAGGACCAAGAACTTCCAGAAGAGCGCCCAGTACGACTCTATCACCAAGAAGAACGAGCAGATGTACGCTCTTATTGCCATCTGCGTCGCTTTCCAGCCCACCCGTCTGGACGACACCATCCATAGCGCTCTGCGTGAGAAGTACGGCGACCAGCTGCTCAAGCTCCAGCGTGGTGGCCCCGAGTCCCTCCCCATCTTCGAGGAGCTCTTCCGCACAGCGTGCCCCAAGTTCATTTCTCCCGTTCCTCCGGACTTTGAGAACCCCGAGGCCAACATCGACCCCGTCGAGCACCACCTCGCTGTCTTCATGGACGAGGTCAAGACCAACATGTGGAGCCCCACTATCAAGTCTTACCTCCGTCTTTACACCACCATGGACCTTAACAAGCTCGCTGGTTTCCTCGAGGTGAAGCCCGAGGAGCTTCGATCATGGCTCCTGGTGACCAAGCAGCGCACTAAGCAGCTGCGATGGCAGGATCAGGGTCTGCTCGAGGGTGAGCTGGTCAACGTCAGCGACCTTGACTATGCTCTCCAAGGCGTAAGTTCAACAAACAACCACGATATTTATGTACACTGCTAACTATTAACCAGGACCTTATTCACATTTCGGAAGCCAAGGTGGGACGAAAGCTTGTGGACTGGTATCTCCGAAACCTGTCCCGCACCTATAACTGAGGTGCTACAGAGAAATCTGGCTAGTCACTTTTCTCAATTTCATGGGGTCTTCGATTCAAGCCCAACAGCGCATTAGGGTGCTGGGGCTGAATACTCCAAACGGCCAGGGCCAGGGGAACACCTGGGGTTATGCAGGCCGACTTGATAGGATGCATGGCATGGCAAAGGCGTCTCGGAGTTGGTGATGCTCGTGCAAGAGCTTGAGAATTTCTCAGGTTTGGCTGTATGTGCGGCGGAGATATGGGACATCCCTCCTAGAGTTACGAGGGCCTATGAAAGGCAATGAAGAATAAAAGGAATCAAAAGTCATTTAATCAATATCATGATCATATCTCGGGATGCCGTTATCAATTTGAACTGTGTGCTAATCATGATGGTCTTTCAGTACCGGAATCATCGGCCCTTAAACACTGAGCCCGCCAAGTCGATGCGGAATCTTTTCGATATACCTGACACCCACACGAATGCCATACTCATCCTCAAATTCACGCTGATCGCCAAAAGTGTTGTCTGGATCTAGGCATGTCAAGCACGTCTCTACAATTTCGGAATACTGCGTGCCCATGGACTGGCGGAGTTCATTTCGTGCTAGTCGGGTGAGATTCGCCTTTGCAGAGGTCAAAAGAAAACTTGCGGCCTCTTCCTGCGAGGCTTCGGACGATATACCGATGACTGGTGAAAGACTCGCGTTTTGCACCTGGACATCATAGCTGATGAAGCTCTGCCACAAACCAATCTCGAGCAGACATACACCCAGACTGTAAATGTCGTGCTGCATGACGAAATCCTGGCCTACAATCGTACCCTGCCTAGACGGATGTCGATATAGGTTCCTTTCTACAGCATCATCGCCATGCCGCCGAGTTCTGCCATCTTCTTGTCGAAAATCAGCAAAGCCGACAAGAAATATTGCCGAGTCTCCTTGACCTTGTGTTTCGAAACGGAGAATTGTTTCGGGACGAATGTTCTTATGTACGAAGCCGAATGCATGAACGTAGCTGATAGATTTGGCTAGTGCTTGTGCAACTAGGAGTCTCTCGGACAATGACTTTGGTTTCCTGCTGTTTAGAATCCGGTCTCGAAGACTTTGTGGATTGTCCATGCCTGAAGGCGTACGGAAGACCATGATGAGACTTTCCAAATCAGGACTCGATTGCTTGGCAACGAAACCCTTACAACTGAGCAAGCCAAAAGTCCGGGGTTCGTTGTGTTGAAGCCTGCGTGCCAAGTCTCGAACGTTCTTCTTCGTCATCTGATAGCATTCAGGGTCTTGAAGATTAATTTCATCCAAGATGTAGGTGATGACTCTGTCTGCCCTGACGCTGTTGGCGATTTGCAAGGTGGAGAAACAAACACAGGAAAGGTTCATGTTAAGAAGGTCTCTGGCAGGAAGCGATAGCCCTGACTGTGACTGAATTGTTAGATTCAGATCCCTCGGAATGCTTGTTGATGATGTAGCCCATGTGGTCTGAGAAACTGCGAGCGATTCGGTTATGGCATTGCCTATCCCGTTATCGTGCATCCTCCTTAGAAGAAACCAAGAAGGATCAGACATCCGCTGCCAAGTCTCCAAGGCATGAATAGCTTCGTCCAGCTTCTGCTTCTTGAAGGCGTATTTTAGAGATTTTGGAACGAAGATTGTGTTGCCGGCGTTTCTCTCTTTCATAACCATTGTCTTGACTAGGCTTTTGAAGATATAAATCGCTGCATTGAGCTTGCTGGCTAACATGGCTAGCGTTCGCTCATGGAGGGTCAAGTGAGATTCATCCATCGTTTGGTGGATGATTCTGATAAAGTCCAACTGAGCAATGCAACGATACCAAATGACATCAATCTTCAAAGCCCTTTCTGCGAGCTCAGTTTCGGCCTCCTTGAATGCTGAGGACATATCTCGTAGCTCTTTCCCATATCTAGAAGCATCTGTATTAGCATTGAAAGTTACTTAGCATCTTGTGGCAGTTTGAGGATCCTACTTAAGACACAAGTCTATTGTGCCGACAACTGCTAGACCTAAAGAAGTTATTTCCAATGCCATTATGATGCCTTCGGACGTATAAGTTTTGGATAATTGAGAGAAAAGTGTGGGAAACAAAGATGTGAAGGCTCGAGCTTCACGTAGTACTCAAAGATCAGGCTGTGGAAGCGAAACCAACACTGCCACCCACTCAGCCTGCATAAACGCCGTGAGCTACAATCACACATACAGACCAGCAGAGAAAACTAACGCTCGGGGCTCATTGGACAGAGCCTGAGTTTAGCCTTGGACATTTTCCGAATGAGAATTGACAATTCTGGGGAATGGAGGAGTTGTTCCCCTCCTCCTGGCTGCTCTTCCCTCCCACACAGAATTTTCTAGCCAATTTCCAATTCTTGACCAGGAACAAACGAATACTGCATATTCAATCACGCCAATGAATTATGGCAACTCTCGTAAAGCTGCCGGAACTTGTACGAGAATCACAACTCGAAGCAACACTGCATCCGAACGAGGACATCGTCAAGACGACAACGCATAAAACACACTCAGGCCGATGGAAAACACAGCAGGAACAATGGGAGCGCAAAAAAATCCTAGGTAAAGGGGGGTTTGGGATTGTCTGGTTAGAACAGCGAGTATACAAGACCTCGACTGGCTACAATCTTCGTGCAGTGAAGCAGTTGGATATTTCTGGGACCAAGTCAAAGTCCTCAGACTACGTGCGAGAACTGGAAGCGTTAGCTACGTTCTCTCAGCAGAAGGTCAGTTTGAAGTATCTTGTCTGATAAGTATGACAACACTAACCTGGATAGTACGTTCGATTCTTCGTCCGGTCACATGGGTGGTTCGAGAGCCCAAATGCCTTGTTCATTGCGATGGAATACTGTCCCAACGGAGACTTGAAACGCTTCCTAGAGAACAACGGCGAGCTTCCGGAAGGTCAAGCACAGAACGTTGCATGGCAGATCCTTCAAGGGTTACGCTTTATGCACCAGAATGACTTTGCACATCGTGACTTAAAGCCTGCGGTAGGAACACCTAGAACACTTAAACAAACCCAATACTTATAAGAAGACAGAATGTTCTAATCAAGAGTAACCCGCCAGAGGGGAAATGGCATATCAAAATCTGCGATCTTGGACTCAGCAAGAGAGTCGAAGCCGAAACGGAATCCACAACAGCCATAGGAACCCCAGGATTCATGGCCCCAGAGGCGATATCAGGCATCGGACCCGACATTAGAACTTTCGACCCTTTCATAGCCGATATGTGGTGCCTTGGCGAGACCGTATTCTACATACTCACCTGCAAGGCGACGTTCAACAACCTAATCTTGCTTTCAGAATACTACAAGGGGAACGTGGAATTCCCCACTGAGTCTCTAGGAGAAACAACACAGCGTGAAGCTATTGTAGATTTTATTCAAAAGTTGATGGCACCATTGCCGACCAAAAGATTTACGGCCGAACAAGCCGCAGCACATCCTTGGATGGATACTATGCTATGCCCATCTCTAGACTCGCCGGAAACTGAGGATGCGGAAGTTAGTCGAGAGAGGCCAAGCCAGGGACTGGGTCCCATCGGATGGATCATGAGCAGGTACCGTGGGACAACAACAGCTGGTGCAGGACGGAAGAGTACCAAACAATCTCTATCGAACAATCTTGACCTAAGTTCGACCGTTCGAGGGGAGCTGAACAAGACAGGATCCATGCATCACGCCTCTTCGGGACAAGGCGAGCCGTCTGGCATTTGGACAACGACTTTGCCTGGTCTACAGAGTACTGGAGCTCCCTCAGGCTCAAAAAACACAGCGACGCAGTCATTATCGGCAAACCAACCATCTGACGTCGTGAAGCAAGTGATGAATGACGATCAAACAGCGAGGCAGCTCGAGTCAAACAGTACAATGAAGCAGAAGCTCCGACTTAGCGAGCATGAGGATGGTTCCAAAGTCCAATTTCGATGGGTGCCTTTTGTATATCCTTCACCGATCCAAAGGGTAGTTCCTGATTTCGATGGCGATTTGTCGAAATACGAATGTTGGGAGTGCGGGGAATATCCAAAAGAACATGTACCCGCAATTTGTCTCTATGATATGCGTTCATCGTCAGAAAGGCCGGGATATCCACGCATACCACTCCCACCTGGCCCTAATGCAACGCACTGTTCCCGATGTGCTTCTAGCAGAGAGCTACGTATACAGATGAACTCGGCGACTAGTCCTCCAGGTCTGTTTAGGCCATACCGATACTCGAGCACGAAAAGAGATAACCTGGACTCACGGATTACTCTCCCGAACTTTTGAAGAGTAAAAAAGATTCACGTGTCTTCGAGAAGAAAAGAGACTGGTTGATGTTACGCTTGGTGGTGGTTCAGCTATTTAGCCATCTGGTGTATAGATGACAACTTTGCCTTACCAGCGGGAAAGTGTTATTCCTTCTAGAGTGAAACATACAACATCAGAATGGCCGAGAATAGATCAGCGATCTGAGAACGTATATTAAGTGGCGAGCGGTCATTGAGCAGCGGCACAGCTTCAGTGGAAGAGTTCTCAGGCATAAAGACTCAGTCTTAGACTTTGAACAACAGTACATCGAACTATCCGAGGCATCTATTCCCAGCATCAATATCTGGAGTCAGCACATAGCCACTTACAGAGCGGCGCGCTGAAAGACGTGGTATTCATTGCAGGTACATTATGTTTAGTTAAAGGACATTCGATAGCGTGATATCAAGTCAAACAGCCATATGGGTTTGCCATGACTGGTCCCCTCATACTGCGCTCATCCTCGGTTCAATGGCTTCCATGTTACATGGACACGTTCGAACTTAAGTAGGTGATAGTCTTTGTCATTATCGCGTCTCTAGACTCATAGCACTTAAATTGATCGTCATACTCTACCACCTCATCTTTCCTAGAACCTGATTTAGCTTAACCTATACAGCTCTAGTGAGTAAAAACAACGAGACAATGGTCTTGTGATATGAATTTGCCTTGGCCGCCGAGTATCAAAATCACCTACTCGAGTCAGACCACCACTTCTGCAATATGGCGAGCTTACCGTACCAGGCGGCCTGGTATAATCAAGATATCTACCTAGTTTAGCTAAAAGAGTTGAAAGGTAATAAATAAACTAGTAAACTTACTCTAGAGTATGCATAACGTATACTCCAAGCATAATAGTAGCCTATCCTAAAGCTTGGTAGATAAGTCGATTGTTCGTTAAACTACCTTGTTCAAGAACAACATCGGAAATTCCGGCACTGCTTTCCGACAACATGATAGGAACAAAGCGGAAGTGTACAGGGTTGATAATCTCATCCGCAGCTCAAACACGAAGAAAAATTCATGTGGTCTAGATAAGAAGGCTGACTGGTTGATGACTTGTGTGTAAGGCGGTGGCTCAATTATTGATCTGGTACGACAAATGCGATGCGGTGAAGAGTGGTACGAAACGATAAGACGGGCGACGGACAAAATGTTTCTCGCTTACGGTGCCCTGCATGAATAACTGTTTCTCTTGTGATGTGGATAGATACTATGTGCAACCTAGTCAGAAGTCGTTTAGTTAAGTAGTCTAGTGCGTCGTTGAAGCTGATGCAAGTGAAGATTGTATTGTATTGGCCTGGCCTTGATTGATGGATCTCATCTGCAGAGGCTCTGTTCTGAGTCGGCCCCACCCATAGCGTCCACTCCACTGGAGCCCGAGCGCAGTCCCAGTCCCGGCCCCGCGGCGGAAGGGAGTTGGTTGAATCGTAATCGTGCCCAAAGAACTGGTTCCCAGACGCCGCTAGTGTACATATGTACTGTAAGACCTGATGTGATGTCTGGAGTCTTGGCTGTCTCCCGGCTAAGAGTCACACTCGGGACATTATTGCCGGAGCCAAGACTTTGATGTCTTGAATGTCTTCAGTCTCGTTACACTCTGAATTTTCTACGCGGGCTTCACATTGGGATATCATCCGGTGGTGCTTTTAGGTGCCCAAACAAGGTGGCATTAGTGAGGGGGAAGCGGCCGAACTAAGCGCCCCTTATTAAGTGGATATCAAAACCCGGTAAGCAGCCCTACTCGTTCAATTGTGGAATCAAAGAAAGAGTTTCCATGTGATCAAACCCTCAGGGATCATGACGGTGTTGTTTAGGGTCCGTCACGGTTTGGTCGAGGATAAGTGTGAGTGGGCTATGGTTGCTTTTGCTGATCTCGCCAGTTTCTGCTGCTCGCGTGTTGTTCATTTCCTCAGTCTTTGGATAAATGAGAGGCCTCATGTCCCCCCTCATCTCCTGACGACGGCTATCTCAAGATGCAATATCAACAACCATGATATATACCCTGCTCATAGCTCATCCTAGTCGACCAATGATTCAGCATAGCCAAACGCATGCTTCTTGCATGCAAATCGAGTTGCGTCTTGGCCTGCAGTTGTGACACACAATCCTTGAGGTGCGGCACTGCAACGGTTTGCTTTGTCGTAACTACGTCAGCTGTGCGTTTGCACCTTCATCCACAGCGTGCAATCTAGAGCTAATAAGCTACCACCACCATCTGCACTGCATCTCCAACCTTGATTCCACTTCAACCCTCCCTCTTTGGTCCCTTCGTAAAAGGTCGGCAAATTTCCGCTAAGTAACCCTTGGACGCTTACTCTATGGTTTTAGACGCACGTTCACACACACACAGCTTTCTGTAACATCTCATAAATCAAATCTCGGCTGCTGGACATCCATTCTTGCTGCCCAGTTTAATTTCACCCTCCCTTTCGGGCCTACACCCAGTCAGTCCTGACGTGGACCAAGGGCCGATCCGTTCGGCGCCGTCCTTTCTCACGGCCTCCCTCATTTTGTCACCCTCCTTTATGCGACGAAGATCCATCTATCAATGGTCTAGACAGGTTGCCTTAGGAAGAAATAGAGAAGACTAGACTAGATTCCTGAAACGAGGACATGCTGAACCTGCTTCCTCTTTTTCCCACCACCCATCTTTGTCTTTGCATCTTAAACCTTAAAACTCAGATCTGAAAAACGTGGTTTCGCCGTTCCTTTGGCTTGTTTGACAATAACCTTAACTTATTGCTTCTGGCTAGACCTGGGCTGACCTAGGCCTTGACTGTGGCTTCACCTCTTTCACCTACAAACAGAAATCAACTTACTGCAAACACCCACACCGTCTTCACAGACCCTCGTACAAAAATCGAATCACCTGTAATCGAAATCAGCCTGTGCTTTATTTATCTATCATATCAGCCAACTCTCACCTTTTTCGCTGTCCCTCTCTCATATTGTACCACCACTATCAGCTCCCCTCCAAAAGGTCTAGGCTACAACACCACAGCCACCGCCAACTTTCATCCTTTACGACAGACGTGCTTTTCTTATTCATTTACTGCAGTCAACTTCAGCTGGTTTATTAAGCACTTGTAAAAGCTTTCTCCACCTTTTCGCATTGTTTTATCTACCGCCATCTCCGCCAGATCGACTCGGCGGCCCGCACCCTTCTTAAAGCTCTGAGCTTCTACTTGCGCCCGCATCGCATCGCATATCGTCAGGAAGCTACTATCATTGTTCACCTCGGCACCGCGTCATTCAACGTCACAATCTTGAGTCCTCAGGCCCACGCTTACCTTCAGTCGCGCCCGTTTCGTGGTCCTTGTGATTCGGTGTTTCCTAAGCCAAGCCAAGCCAGGCTTGCCCATCAGCTCCGTCTTGGCGGCAGTTGCATCTTGGCAATACGGCAGAGGAAGGCATTACCTAGGCACTTGACCGAAGCTCATGCGCAAGCTTTCCTTCCTTCTTCGTTAACCAAACTCAACCTTTTCACGAAGCATCTTCCTCTGATTCTGTTCATCTTCTTTGATCAACTTTGGTATCATCGAGCTTCAGCATCGATAAGCTTTAACTACCATCCAGTCTTATCCACATTCTTTCAAAATATACGAAATCACAACCGAGAGCACCAACTGAAATC
>JAASAY010000308.1:0-58747 GCA_014822085.1 Fusarium stilboides | reverse complement strand
TTTTTTTTTTTTTTTATTTTTTTTTTTTTTTTAGCAAACTAATCAAAGCCTTTAAACAAGCAGAGTTTATAAAACAGGGCGAATATCTGGAGTACCCGTTTAAAATAAAGCAGAAGCGAATTAACCAACTGCCGACAACAAGAGTTGAGCCGTTCATTTGTCACTTTGGTAGGCTGCAAGCGGGATCTTGCTAATTCTTAAAAACCGTGAAAGCTCCATGTCGTGTCTTGGTCGTCAAATGTAATGCATACCTTATACTAAAGGCTCAGTGAGCCCTAACTAACTAGAAATTCATCTTTTCCTCCGTGATGCAAATATAATGGCGCCGTCGTCTACTACCGGAGAGCTAGCTAATCTCGGTCCCATCTTTGTCAATTTCAGCCGCTTCCTCTCAAGGTTCTGTGGGTGTTTACTGCATCTTTTTGGCTGATTGATGCATGAATGGCACGGTTCAAAAAGGCGATCGTTATTGCACGACCAGACGTGGTTCTGGAAGCCAGACATCGAAAGACCACTGATACACCTTAGACTAACAGCGAGGTAGATGTTCTCAAGGCCACCCGGCAAAGGGTGCCACTGCCGACAGACTTGATCTGGTTGGTCTGGCTCTATCAGCTCTCCAATCCGCTGGCCAAAGAAGACCGGAATCGACTGCGTAAGGGGTAGCCAACAAGGCTGGGAATCGAACAATGTTCGAGAAAAGCGAACCTGTCTTCTCTGACTGATGGTCCTGCCAAGGCCATCTATTAGATCGAGCCAGTCCCAGCCAGTGATACGGCCATGGCCCAGCGACACTGTTCCAGGCGCGCCTTCATCGCTGGTAGCATCCATATTCACTGTGTTCCTTATCCGTCCGTACAGCTGTTTGATCATCCCGCCAATCTGAACGTTTGGTGGGTCAGAATCGAGAATCTTCTCGATAGCCGTACGTCTTGCGTAGATCGTGTCAGCCAGCACAGTATATGCTGCCTCGCCTCCATCTGCACTAGCACTAGCATATCGAACATCGGCCAGCCCATTGCGCAGCGCCCATATATTGAACAACTCCAGGATCATGGAGAGTTGCGAGACCATCCAGGCACGCTCTTTATGTTCCTCGGTATCAAATAAAATCACGGGTTTGTTCTGCGCAATACGAAGCACTTGTTTGTAGCTCAAATCCTTTTCGTCCTCGAGGGCTAGTTTGAGGCCTTTCCTGTATTTCAACCCTCCTGTAGCCTCGGATTTGACGCCACTCTTGGTAAGACCTAGAGTGAATGAGGTTATGGAAGCCTCCGGTCGTGGCTCTTCTATCCCTGCTCTGGAGTATTGGGGGTGGAGATAATATTCGAGCCGACTTTGCGTGCCTAGCTGGACCTTGGTTCTTCCACAATAGCCTAGAACTGTCGTCGCAGAGCTGAGGACCTCATAGTCTACAATTCTGGTCCACGCTGGACCTCCGCTGCTGTCCGGGGCAAGTGCGGGATCTCGATCGTCCTCGTCATCTGTTGATCGTCGTTCAAGATGCCATTGTATAACAGAGCCTTGACCATCAAGTTTCTGGTAGGAGGTGGGGTAAAGCAAAAAGAATATACCGTCGAGATATACACCGGTTGCCTTCCCCTGGGCGTCTTCTAGACTAACATCGCAAACAATTTCAGCCATTTCGAGCATGGCATCGAAAGGCAAACGTAAACCAAGTACCCCTGGATATACAGGAACATAAAAGCCCTTCGCCATGACTGTTGATGGGAACAAAGGCTTCCAGCACGTGCCCGGACTCCGGTCGTCCAATGGTTCTAGTTCCTTCAAGGAGATACAGAAGGTTCTGGTTTGGCTATCCTCATCCGGAACATGCTGGAACTCCATTGAAGAGCAAGTCGTCGTCCTAGGCTCAGGCAGGCGGAACGTCGCGGCTATCCAGGCGAGAAATTGCGCGAGAACAGATACACTCTTTACCGAGCCCCTGAAGCATAATTCCGATGACCCTGGGTGTTCTTCGCGGGCAAAGAGTGGCTGTTTTGCAGTAATGGTTTTGGTAGGAGCTGAAAAGTTTTAATCATACGTCCGTGAGCAGAATAAAGTGAGTACGTACCTTGATCAGGCTCGTTTTCACCCAGCAAAGCCCTCAGCAACGCCTCCAACTCTTGAAGAAACATCTTGCCATCTTCTCCCCAAGTTGCCTCAACATATCCCTCACAGGATACGGCCCAAGCATGCGCAGAGTCCCCTGAGATGGTCAGAATGGGGCTCAAGTCAGGATTCCCATCCAATTCATCCTGGAGACATCGCTGTAATTGCCAGTGAATGATAAATCTAGCCTCACAATCATCCAAATTTGTTACAGTTCTAAAGGCACTACAAACTGTAGAGTCTATCGACTGGAGAGTAGATCTTGGGTGATCTGGTGAACTGAAATCACTGCTGACGAGCTGATTCTTCCCCAACGGTATCTCTTCGGTCAACTGATAAGCTTTAGAGGAATACGCTTGCTCAGCCAGATCTGTTACATTATTTGACGCATTCGTCTGACCTGCATTAGTCTGTTCGCGGACTCGTATGGAACGACGTTGACTATGCCGGCTTGGCTGTGTAAGCCGCTTCGTATATCGGGCTCTACCTTGCATAGGATATTCATAGACTCTGTCATCCATTCTCGCTTGCACGGTGCGGTCGGTATCTGTCAGTGATAGGCGTGCGCCAGGTGTAGGCTTGAGAACATAGTCCGTGTCGTTATCATCCTGTACCAATTGGTCCATCGCGCTCAGTTGTTCAAGCAACTTAGCGGACGAAGACCTCTTCACCCCATCTGTTTCCACTAGTATCATCTGCTTTTCAATGAGATCCAGAAGATCATGGACGAACTTGGTGCATTTCTCATGGTGATCAAGCTTTCGTACAAACTGGGAGTCGATGTTAGTTTAGGCATATCTTCTCCATCCTACAGCAAGCTGTAGGGACTTGCACTTACGTCATTAACCTCTCTCTTGACCATAAACTTGTGTCCTTTGCCATCTTCGAGTTTAGCGGCAGTAAAGAATGTGTCTGTATTGAAGCCAGTGATCTCTTCCGTCATCCTCACGCTCTCAAATGTGGTCAGTAACTTTGTCCCCCCCAATGTCCAGCATGCCAACTCGAGTAGAACGCAGCCGAATGACCAGATATCAGATGCTCGAGACACTTTCCCTTCCTGTATATCGATCTCTGGCGGTCGATAGGTCATTGTGAATCCAACTCGGCTGCTGCGAGAGTTCGACCTCGTACGTGCTCGGTGAAAGGTAGCAAGGCCAAAGTCCGCCAACGCAAAGACACCGCGCGGCTCCTGGTCCGACTCAAACCACAGTATATTCTCTGGTTTAATATCCCCGTGGCGACCAAAAACATCTGTTGTCTCATCTTGATGGTTGTGAATCATGTCCAAAGCAACAGTGAGCCCCAAAATCTGTGCCGACATCCACCGTAAATCACCAAGACCAAGCGCTTCACACTTCGACAGAGGTCCATTCTGCCAGTATTCGAAAAGATTGAGACTCGCCCAGGGAAATATCATATGATATTGACCTTTCAATTCGAAAGTCGCCAAGAGGCAAATGAGGTGCGGTTGAGTTATACCACTAAACCGTTGGAGTGATCTGACTTCCTTGTGAAATTCGTTCGCGTCCTGGCTATTGAGAGACTTGAGAGCGAAGATCTGTGTCGAAAGAGAATTCTTGTCGTGTTTCAGTCGTCAAATTTAATTCAATCTCGCTAATTTGAGGAACTCACCTTCTTCAGGATCTTGTCGAACTCGTGGGAGGATGGATGAATTTTGACTGGCACAACGGTCCCGTAACCACCTCCCGTGGAGCGGTGAATTGGTGCTACTTCGCCGATGTTCATGCTCACCCACGGCAGGATAGTTTTCTCCTGAAATGTATGGTGTGATACTGGATTTCCAAATCCGGCCATTTTGAAGAAAGGGACAGTAACTCTCCATTGGTATTCTTCGAATTGCATCAAACTGGACGGTGTCCAGGTTCTAGTTTTGAAGCACTTCAATGTTTCCGAATCACCTCTTCGTGAGAATCGAAGTCTACGCCTCTTGTGAGGTTCTTTGTGGGGTTCGTTGTGCAGTTCTAAGGGAAGGTCGTTATCGCACACATCGTACTTGATAAAAAGCTCGATATCTTGCTCTCTTTCGGCCAAAACCAACAATGCAAATATTTTGAGAAATTGTTTGCCACTAGGAGGCTCGAAAAATGGGCCTTTTGTGTCCATCTCAGAATCATCGCTGTATAGAGGTCCAATCGTATCGATAATCGTTGTCGGATCAGTTCCCACTATAGGCGTCAAATGAGCCTCAAGACGTTGTCTCGTCAAGATGCGGGATAATATATCGAACGGCCAGAAGTACTTTTGCAGGTCTGAGGTTCTGATGAGCGAATCTAACAATCTGTATAGAAGGTCTTCGCGAAAAGTATCGCTATCGCTTCCACTAGAATCGATAGAGTCCTTGACGGAGTTCGGCATCGTGTCCAAGACGTCGTTCGGCTCGTCGATCCTAGACCCATACGAAGTAAGAGAGTCCGTCATCTAGAAGGTCAGGTACTTAATCCTTCAGCTGCTGACGAAAGAAAGGTGAAATTTGGAAGGGGGGGTAGACAGACTATAAGATACCTGCAGAGCCTCGACTAGGACGGACAGCTGCATTGGCATTCATACCCCTACCCGACCCCCAACAATCACCACAAGTTGTGGTTGCGGACATGCTGTTATGGTGTGTTACCCGCATAATACATAGGACTTATTGAGCTCAATGAACTTTTTATGCAAATTTTAGTCCTATATCCTCAAGTCCGATAGTAAAGTCACAATGCACCATTGATGGGAAGAATACATAGACTGTTAAGATTAACAAGACAGTTTCTCCCCTTGTCCCTTTTGTACTCTCGAGTCTTTTTCGAACATTACGCAGCTATTCTAGTCCTACAGGAGTAACATACACCTCGGGCAGCAAAGTGTATTGCCCGTTCAGATTCGCGGCAGATGGATAGATCAGGCAGCGATGCCCCGAGTCTTACTACTGACGTGGTCAGGGAAAATACCACAATGTCTTAGAAAGTGGCTTGTGGCTGCATTTGCTAATAACCAGTACAATAATATCTAATCTCTTCTCTCTTTCCCCGGGGAAAGAGATTATAATAATAACGCTTTGAGACTTTAAGTATTATATAACAATAGTTAATAAGTTAATATGATAAACTACTATAATAGTATTATACCGAATTAAAACAATTCCTGATGCGTTTCTAGAGACACAGGACTATGCCCTCCTCATAGTTATGTTCACAGATTACATACCACAGGCATTATCCGTACTGCAAGACCGTTATTTTACCCATGTCTCCGTTGCGCTCCAACCCCCACCTGCCAAAAACGGCTCCGTTAACTAACACCGTCTGTTAGTGCTCCACTAGCATAAAATGCATAAAATAATTTCAGGTGCTTTCTGTTAAACGAGCTCCAGTCCGGCGCCAAGCGTAACTGGCCATTGTTAGCGACTACCCTTATCGAGGCTTATCAACCCGCAGCAAATGGGGCCGAGTCGATCTTTTGCTCTCGTTTGAAAGTTGCACCACGAGAGACAACTTCAAGACAACACTGTTTGGCGCTACGAGATCGCATAGTCTTTACCTAGAGACCTCTTGTTTTTATATACAACTCTTTTCTTTAGACAATCTTTTCGCATCATATCCCACCACATCTCGAGTATCTTCCATTGACCGACACAATGACTGCGGATCCCCCCACCAAGAAGCAGTGTATGGGCGCCGACTGCCAGAATGACGCCGGATCGCTACAGTGCCCGACTTGCCTGAAGCTCGGAGTCAAGGATAGCTTCTTCTGTTCTCAGGAATGTTTCAAGAGGAATTGGGTATGTGGTCTGATCTGTATGCAACAGTGAACCGAGCTGACAATATCGCAGGGCATCCACAAGACGATGCACAAGTCGCAAAGTAATATCCTCCACCATTTGAAAGCTCCGAAAGCAATCTCACCAGATCCAGCTACCGGCTACTACAACCCGTTCCCCAACTTCCCGTACTCCGGCTCTCTGCGACCCGTCTACCCTCTCTCGCCGCACCGAACCCTTCCTCAGTCGATTCCTCACCCCGTGTGGTGGCAAGACGGCAACCCCAGGTACAGCCGCTCTCTCACCAACCGTAACAAGATCGAAATTCTCGACAAGAAGGGCCAAGATGCCATGCGAAAGAGCTGCAAGCTTGCGCGAGAGGTCCTCGATATTGCCGCTGCCGCTGCGAAGCCCGGAGTCACGACCGACTACATCGACGAGCTTGTCCACAAGGCGTGTATCGAGCGAAACGTATGTATTACGATTTATTCGGGGAACATTTCGAATTACTGGAGTCGCTGTGCGATTACTAACCATAGAGCAGTCTTACCCATCTCCTCTGAACTACAACAACTTCCCTAAGTCATGCTGCACATCCGTTAACGAAGTTATCTGCCACGGCATTCCCGATCAACGTGTTCTCCTCGACGGTGATATTCTGAACATCGATGTTTCTCTGTATCACGAAGGATACCACGCCGACTTGAACGAGACATACTACATTGGAGACAAGGCCAAGGCTGACCCTGACACTGTCCGTGTAGTTGAGACAGCACGACAGTGTTTGGAAGAGTCCATCAAGGCTGTGAAGCCTGGTACCCTGATCCGAGAGTTTGGTAACATCATCGAGAAGCACGCCAAGAAGCACAACTGCAGTGTTATCCGAACCTACTGTGGCCATGGAGTTGGCAAGCTCTTCCACTGCCCTCCTAATGTCCCTCACTATGCCAAGAACAAGACTGTTGGAGAGTGCAAGCCTGGAATGACCTTTACTATTGAGCCCATGATTGCGCTGGGCAAGTACCGAGATATTACCTGGCCCGACAACTGGACTAGTACCACCATTGATGGCAAGCTGACGGCTCAGTTTGGTAAGTTGAACTTCCAAAGCGTAGTGATGACATATGCTAATGTGAAACACAGAGCACACTCTTCTTGTCACAGAAGATGGTGTCGAGATTCTGACAGCGAGACTGGAGGACTCTCCTGGTGGTGCCCTGCCGATGCCTGGCACCGAAAACGGAGAAGCAAAGGCATAAACCTCCAGATGATGCTTGTATCATGACGATGTAATCTGTTTTGGAAATATCATGTTGCTATAGGAGTTTGGGGGTGATGAGCGGGTTGAAAGGTGTCGGTGGTGCATTGTAACGGCGAGCAGTGAGGCATGAAACCAAAATTGATGATAGGTTACGAGCGTTTGAAGCTCAGTCTACGAAATATTGACATGATCCAGTTTCACGAAACAAGAAACATGTGAAGCGAGAAACAACCTTGAAGTGAAGTGGATATTCCATGGATATCAAGTCGATCAGCCTTGTTAGCAAGGTCAGGTCATTGATCGTTACATCATGGTCACGGTCCAGTTATCCCCGGACGCAGACTTATCTGTAGAGTGACGCAGATGGCTCTCTTGCTGGCAGCTTTTGAAGAAACCCTGCACGGCCACATCCGTGCTGTCTGTCTCTCTATCCAAGCCTTTACAGTGGTCCATTGCCCTCAATTTGGCTCCTTCCAAACCCCCCCAGCCACATGCAGGCGTCCATCGGCCACGCCATCCGCCGTCGTGGGCGTTTCCAGCGCAGGGGATCAAAGGCATGGCCCGCTGGACTACAGGGGGGTTTTAGGGTGTTGGCTTGCTGCCAGCTTTCAAAGTGTGCCCTGTCGAGCCTCTCGCCGCTTCCATCATCGCCACTAGGTTTAATCTGGGAACCTAAACACTTCCAGTTCTCTCCACCTCCACCTCCATCTCCACCAGAACTCACCACCGCTACCACTACCACTTCCACACCATCCTGTTGCCCGCCACCAAGATTTCTTCTCCTCTCTACTCTACAACTCCCCCTCACGCTCTACATCTCTGACCCCTCGCTGCAAGGCATCGTTGACATCTTGAGCTACGTATTCGCGAATCTGCTCTCCCCGAGGCTTATCATCCCTTGTACCGCGCTTCGCCAAACTCGCAGCTTGTGACAGAGCTTGTTAAACAGCTGTCCTCGACCAACATCGTCATCCCAACTCGATCACCTCACCGTCGTCGCACACTTTAGCCCATCATGATGTCCGGAGAAGCTTGGTTGTATCTGTTGTCGGTGCTTATCAACGCCGTCAACCTCTTTTTGCAGGTTTTCTTCACGATTATGTACAGCGATTTGGAATGGTATGGTCCCCGCGGTCCTCCTACGTTGCTCCCTTGGGTGTCAAATTTGCGCTCCGGATGCGCGTATTTAAAACGCTTTGTGGGATAAAAGCTGATCGCATTTAATTACAGTGACTACATCAACCCCATTGACCTCTGCAACCGACTCAACACCTACATTATCCCCGAGGCTGCTGTGCATGGTTTCTTGACCTTCCTCTTCCTCATCAATGGTTACTGGGTGCCTCTTATTCTCAACTTGCCCCTCCTTGGCTGGAACGTCAAGAAGTAAGCTTTCCAATCTCTCAGGATGCAACAGGAGACTAACAAGAAGCAGGATCGTTGACAACACCCACCTGCTCGATGCGACGGAGATCTTCCGCAAGCTCAACGTTCACAAGAAGGTATGCGATAAAGCTTTAACTAGACAAAAAGCGCAGCTCTAACTCGAAACAGGAGTCCTTCTTCAAGCTGGGTTTCCACTTGATCATGTTCTTCTTCTACCTCTACAGCATGATCGTTGCTCTTATCCGAGACGAGTCCTCCTAAATGGCTGCCCTCTCAACTGAGCCGTGATCCGATCATAACCAGCGTTAGGCAGACATTGCCTATGCTAGATAGAACAGATCGCAACATTTATGCAGCTAGTCGAGCTCGGTTGACACCCCGGAGCCGAGTCGACTAGTCACGCGACGAAAAGATATGAACCTGCTACGGCAGTACATAACGAGTGGAAGATGGTATAGACTGATGATGGTTTTTTAAAGAGGCGGGCTTGGCGTATATATCCTGGTATCATGCCAGCTGGCGCTCTGGTTGATTACTTCATGAAGGCGGTGGGTGGCATGTTCTGTGGGAGACTGAGGCATCGCATTTTGCCCGTGTGACTCGCCATCCTTCAGTGTTCAGCCCGGTGTGATAATTGATTAATGACCGAATAAAATAGCCAGTTTTGATGCTTTGGATTAAATGTAAAATCTCTATATGATAGGCACTCATGAGCTGTAAGCCATGATGGAATTTCTTCGTATTAATTACCTGAGCTGTCAAACCTGCGAAGTCGCTCATGCGGAATGCGATCATAGTCACGTGATCTTATAGTTTTCGCGACAAGCCTATCGCACTTTAGTGAAGCTTGGCTTCTGCATTGCGACGTACAACACCACCAACAACAACCATCAGCATCGAGTCCATCATCATGGCGGACTTTGGCGAGTACCCGCCGAATATGGCGCCGCAGGATGCGCTCATTGTTCGAGAACAAGCTGAGCCCGACCATGCTGTGGTGCCTTATTCAGCTGAAGACCTGTCGCGTCCCAAGGCCGGCCCGTTGAACCCATACAAGGACGAGAACACCACTTTGAAGCGCAAGAGCGTTCCAACCGGGCATGCACAGGAGACATATCTGAGTGAACATACATTTCGAAGCAAGCATCGCGCCATAGAGCGACGAGGAGGCCCCGAGCGAGAGTACCAGACGAATGCGCAGCAGAAAGCAGAGGCCGCGAGGATACGAGCTGGACGTGAAAGCAAGGGCAGCGCAACGATTGCGGAAGGTCCTGGCTCCTACGTTGGACCTTGGGCTCGGTACAAGCGACCTGAGTACGAGATTGTAGCAGAGGATGAAGAGCTGGCAAGTGATGAGGAATACGAGATTGTTGAAGAGGAGGAAGAGGTTGTCGAGAGTGGAACAGTGGTCAAGGCACCGACCAAGGCGCTAGAACAGAGAAAGGAGGCCGAAGAGATGGGCGACGAGACGACGACATTCCACGGATCCGCCGAGTACGATTACCAGGGAAGGACTTATATGCACGTTCCTCAGGATCTGGATATCGACCTTCGGAAGGACGTGGGAAGCGTCACCAACTACATTCCCAAGAAGCAGATTCACTCTTGGAAGAACCATTCCAAGGCGATTACTGCGTTGCGATTCTTCCCTGGCTCAGGGCACTTGCTTCTGTCAGCCAGTGCCGACACCACCGTCAAGATCTTCGATGTGTACCACGAAAGGGAGATGCTACGGACATACTCTGGACACACGAAGGCTCTATCCGATATTTGCTTCAACACATCCGGTACCCAATTCCTGTCTTCCTCCTATGATCGCATGATCAAGCTTTGGGATACAGAGAAGGGTGTCTGCGTGAGCAAGTTCACAACTGGCAAGACTCCCCATGTCATCAAGTTCAACCCTGACCCTGAGCATGCCAACGAATTCCTGGCGGGTATGTCGGATAAGAAGATCGTTCAGTTCGATATTCGAACACCCAACGAGGTTGTTCAGGAGTACGACCACCACTTGGCGGCTATCAACACCATCACTTTTGTTGATGAGAACCGACGTTTCATGACAACATCCGATGACAAGTCTCTCCGAGCATGGGACTATAACATCCCCGTTCCCATCAAGTACATCGCCGAGCCGGACATGTACCCCATGACACGCGCTGCACCCCACCCAAGCGGCAAGTACGTCGCATACCAGAGCTCCGATAACCAGATTCTGGTGTACGGCGCAAATGACAAGTTCCGACAAAACCGAAAGAAGAGCTACCGCGGCCACAACAACGCTGGTCTGGGTATTGATCTTGATTGCAGTCCCGACGGCCAATTCCTCGCTTCGGGTGACTCTGGTGGTTATGTGTGCTTCTGGGACTGGAAGACTTGCAAGATGTATCACAAGCTCAAGGCTGGCAACCAGGCCATCACCAGCGTCAAGTGGCATCCTCAAGAGACGAGTAAGGTGGTAACGGCGGGTATGGATGGTGAGATTCGTTACTGGGATTAGAGGATATAAGACTATTGGACGTGAATTGCATGGCATGGCGTTTGGGACACTAGATGAAAACAGATACAATGGTACTCAATAATTCCTATGATAAGCTACTTTCTCTCCTCTCATGTCTTGTACGATGGGCGTGTAGCATGCTGATACTGATCCATCAACAGCCCCTTGTTCTTGACAAGTTCACCCTCCTCATCGTAGTACTCCTCCTCTTCCTCCTCATTCCAAATCCCAGGCGTGTTTTTCATGTAAGTATTCGAAAAGCCATGCTTGTCAGCCTGCCACTCTCCGTATTCCTCCTCGTCATCCGAGATTTCGCCCACCTCCTCAACAACAAACCTAGTCCCGGTAGCAGGACCAAATCCGTAAGGAAACCACTTCATAGCCGCTGCCTTTCTTGCCTCCTTCTCCCGCTGAATGTCGCCGGGTGCTGTGCTCTTAGCTTCGGGCCTCTTCTTAACCTTGCAAAAGTCATCGAAGTCTTCAGGATAAGCCTGAACATCCTTGAGAGCCTGCTTAGCTGCCTCGGAGCCGAGATCAAGATGAATGACATAGCAAGGCAACATAGCTCGCTCGTCATGGACAATGTACTCAAATCTGCCATCGAAATGCGAGTCGTAGCCCTCGACCAAGGGCCCGTGGACCTCGGGTCCCTCCGAGTAGGTGCGTCCCATAACTGTAGCACAGACAAACAATCTCATACTAGGAAGCGTACCCACGGGAGTCATCTCCCTCTGACCACTCGCAAATGACAATGCATAGAAAGGTGCCTGAGAAGAGTAGATGCCTCGGTTGTATACGATACCTGTCCGAGGAGAAGCGATGACGTTACCGTTGACCATGTTTCCGGGCTTCTTGAAGCCGTGACGGACAATAGACGCAACGAATCGGAGCTGTGTTCCGTGGAATGTGACACGGGGCGAGATCATGTCGTCAATGATGCTATCACGGCTGAGTTGAGCTTTAACACGGCCCTGAAGCTTTGAGTGAGGAGGCATGCTATCACGAAGGCTTGTTCCGTGCCTCTCAAGATCCGCGCGGAGCATTTGCTGGTATTTCCAGAAACGCTTTACAAAGTCAGGTCGAAGAACGGATTCCATGTGAATAACCCTCCATTCTTTGGGGATACCAGCCACGAGCTCTTCGGGAGTCTTGCCCAGGATTGAGTAGGCTGTATCCTGGATGGTTGATACATCGAGACCGTAGGGGTTGTTGATGACTTCGCTCCAGTCTGAGACTTCATCGGCTGCCCAGCCCTTGCGATAAGCTTCTAGCTTACCATAAGACTCTAGATCAAGCTCGAATTCGTAGATTGTCTCAAGGACTTGAAGAATGGCAATTTCTAAGTCGAATTCTCTGATATGAAAGGATCCATCGCCAAGTGCAGCTTTCATCATGCAGCGCACTTCTTCACGAAGAGGATCGAGCTTCTTCCGAGGAAATGAACCCTCTGTATCAATGACTTTGCAAGAAGTCATCCGCTGGTGGTCTGCTGAGAGCTCGATGTCCAGGGCTAGCTTGTTAAAGTTGAAGTAGAAGACGTCGTCTCCTGAGTCTTCGCTTCGATAGCATGACCAATTGGTCACACTATGAGGGCGATGATCATCGATTAATTTGAATTGATCCATGGTTTGAGTTTGAAATACTTTCGTTGTAAAGCAATTGTGTGTGTAAGTGTAAGTAGTTGGTGATCAATGAAGAGATATAGTGTGTAAGAGACAAAGGCATTGGGAATGAGTTTGTAGGTACTTGAGATGATGAAGTGCAAATTTTGCGTGGATTAGAGAGTAGATTCTGTCTATTGATCATGTCTGTCTTATAGGTAGTGGTTTATACCGGTGTCTGTGTTGTGTATGCCTTGCGAACTAATAAGCTTGGTGGTTGACTCACACGGCGTCTCTTTATTGTGGCTCAGCGCAACTAGCCTTAGACAACGACTCGTTCAAATGACACCAGCCACCTAACATTTTAAAGCTTTAATCTTTTGACAGCTATAGCCATAAGGAGGCCTCATAGATCTTTCTTAAAACTTTTGTGGCTGGTATTATATAATCCTGTGGTATGGTATGCGATACCTAAAGACGTTCTATACAGGCTAGCCAGCCTTTCAACTGCACTCGACACCGGGAGCATAACTACAGAATCCAGCTAAAATAAACCTAGGGAATATTATCCTCATGAGTCGATATATATATTGTATTTATGCTGTACCTATAAATTTCGGAAAGATACTAAAGAGTTCCTCTCTATTTAAGAATATAAACTACCCTGCATTTTATAGTAGGCCCTAGATATTCCCAATCTACTATAATACAACTTACTACTTCAATTAACAATGGATATTATAAATTATAACAAAAAGCAGGCATAGCATATTAGCATTACTAAAATACTACCCAGCTCACTACAGAAGATTAAAAACAAGCTATACTAATCCTCTGAAAGATCTAGTAAGTCTCTAAATACACAACTTAGTGATACGCCTTTGTACTTGTCTAATAATACTAACTCAATAGTAAGAGTATAATTAAGTATGTTATTTGCAATTTGAAAGAGCTATACCTAGTTGCTTTTTGGTAAACTCCAAAGCGTCCCTATCCAGTCTTATGAAAGACCGGGACTATTTCTTCCCTCAGCGAGTGTCAAACTAACCATAAAGCTATAAGCTAGAAAGCTAGAAACCATATCTGGGCTAGCAGAAGCATTGCGATCTCTCGCCGACCAAGTACTAAGGGGAGTATCCTACACTCTTAATAACAAAGACCCCCAACGCCAAACCAATCCCTTTTTTATTACCAGAAATCCAGAATGTCCTCCTCGGAGAACCCACTACATGTTCCGCAGCGGCACTTGAAGCCGAATCGGTAGAAGAGATCCGCAGGAGTCCGTCTCGTGCCATATGAGATGGTCAACTCATCGCCTGCGTTGATAACGTCCGCTCGAACGACCATCTCAAGTACCTCGTCGATATCATTGTAGCAATAGTCGACATTCTCACTTGGATGGCATGAGTGGTTGAATCGAGAAGCAATAGGAAAGAGCCCTGCTTTGTCACCAGCCCCGGTCGAAAAGCTATCGCTTGTATCAGCATCTGGATGCTCGATTCCTCAAGTCTCAACTTACCAATTAGTTGTCCATACCGCTTTCACTCGTGGGGTTCCCGGTTTGCAAGAGCTATTTGCATGTAGTCCGAGAGCCAACTCGCGCAGAGGCTCGCTCAGCTTGTCGAATTCTTTGAAGAGCGTATTGCTATCGGCGGTGAATAGTGGCTTCTCTACGAGGATGCGGTCTCCGTATTTCAGCTTCTTAGCTGCAAAAGCGCCCCATCCCGCGATTGTGGACTGCTCAACAGAGAAATGCTCGTTTTGGAAGATAATATCGGCGTTGGATGAGGGTGATAGTGGCAACGACGCCGGCTCAGGGGCGATGCACACCGGAGATTCTAGAGACTTGAAGGAAGGGTACCGAGAAAGAAGAGGTCGAATAGCGCTTGACAAAGGAAACGGCTGATCACGATATCTTGTCAAGCTACGGACCAACCTAAAAAGCCATAGTCAGTATCGTAGATCGGCAAGTAATACTGGGGCGTCGTACTCATTAGTAGTCTCGTCGTCGTCGTCATCCGTCCAGAAATCCGAGTCGGAAGAAAACCCTGGCTCAGAGCCTGAAGTATCACCGTATTCAGTGGCGATGGCGTCGAATGAAGTCGAGAGCTGATCGTTTGCAAGGACGTTTCTGCATAGGAGTGGCTTCTCGTTCGGCGTAGCTGAAGTGGTTACAGCGCCATCTTGTTGACCTTCGGTGGTCTGAGCGAGTCAGTGGACAGTTGGTGTAGTGAATCATGTAGTAGTGTTCACCTCGGGTTCTCCTTCAACGCTTGAGGCAGAGCTGTCGCCACTCGTGCTCGACTCTTTCTTTAGCTGGAGATCTAGTGTAGGAATATCTTCAAGGGTTGAGAACTCGAAGGTCGGAGTGAGCACTGGCTCATCAGGTTGCTTCGCATCGCTGTTTTCCATCTGCGTATGCCTTGAGGTGACTCGCGATGAAAGAGATGAGGCGTCGAGTGTTGATCTTTGTAAAGTTGAGATGGTTGGAGGTAGATGATTTTGGAAGAAGGAAGAAGGAAGAAGTCAAATGACCGCAAGTGAAGTTCCTTTTTGTTCACAGATCTCAAAGGTGATTGTGAATCACAGTCTCGTTGAGAGATGAGTGACAGTGGTGGTGGTGGTGGTGGTGGTGGTGGTGGTCTATTGCTGGTTTGTTCCAAACCGCTCTTTACCACAATCGCATACGCAGGGGGTTCCTCAATGTCGCAAAGTAAATCAAGTAACGAAGAACTTAAGAATGCCATATAGAGCCTCCTTAATACTTTATTCCAACATAAGGCCACCACATGGCAAACAACGACAAAACAGTCAACAAACCTCGCCAAAGCTCCAACCCCAACCATTCTCACGGACGAAACATTCTCCATCTCACTACACCCTTGTGACCGTCTGAACTATTGCGTCTGAGCACTGGGCAATAGGGAGGAGAAGTAGTGTCTTTGTTGCACGATTAACACCTTGAAACGCGTGAGGTCAGGTGATAGTAGACGGCTTTTACTTCCGGGATGCCCGACTTTAGAGATGACGTTCTAGATGCCGGCCTAGAAGATAGAATGTGATTGATAATATTTCCTAATCGATTTTCGAAAGCTGAAAAGGTGAGTTACAATGCATAGGTAAAGCTGGCCCGGTGGCAAAGAATACAATACCACGTTGCCTTTGAATAAGATGTGAATCTTTATTGTTCTCTACCTTTTAACACCCCGGTCCAATAATACAATCTGTTAAGTCCGCAAAACCAAGGAGCTATCAACACAAATAAAAATCATCCCGACTTCCTTGTCGGCAAATTGCCATGTGTCCCGATACCAATACAGCAATCCCCTACCCCGGATGAAAGCTTGCCCCAGTTCTGCGTAGTGGTTCCCTAGATTCGGCTCATATATGACTTGATCTGGACGAGCTCGAGTCTGCATGGACCATGCGATGGCCTCATATCACTCTTTTCACGGGCTTATACTCGTGGCAGTCTCCATACCACACGCGTGTTCTTCATCGGGCGGTGTTGTCGGCACCGAGGTTCTCTAATGCAGCAGGGCACAGACAGCCCATGGATCCGTGGAAGCAAACCGAATGGATGGCAGTTGTTACCATAGCTTCTTCTTTGGCGAAAACGGACAGCTTGATGCACAATCCGGGCACCGCAGACAATTTGGCTTCTGCCATACCTTCCGACATCGGCAGATCCAAAGATTCTGGCCTGTCTTTGTCGTGAGACAGTCAAACGGTGCATGAAGTCCGTTCTTGACCCCGCATCCGACACAGAACCGGCGCAGAGCCATCTCTCGATCTCCGGGCTCCGGATCCCGATCCGTCACAACTCGGCCGTGTGGGTCAAAGTAGGCCGTTGTAGCCTGAAGCACGTCAAAGTGCTCCGGAGCTCGCACTCTAAAACATATGTAGCATTCGGAATTACCAGGCTGGTGTTTTTTGCTCTTCTCATTGTATCGATGTTGAGGGAAATCCTTTGCTGCTCGCATGACAAACTGGAATTTGTCTGCTGAGGTCGCTATCCGCTGAGGGTCTACCGAACGGTGAAAGTGACGATTCGCCATGGAAAGGAAGATGAGTGACTGGTAGTCCAGGTTGGACACGATTATCTTCTGAACTTCATTTGGAAGACGCTCCATTGGCGATGGCTTGGGAGTCTGATGAGGTTTCGGGAGCCAGGTTATACGACTCGCCGAGCAGCTTTGAGGACGATGTATAGGAAGATCAAATTCAGACCCAAGTGGTCGTCCAATTGGGTCAGCATGCTGCCGTGGTAGTAGAATCATATTGGCTCAAAAAAGAAAGTCAATAGAAAGGTGGATGATCTCGATGGTTTTCCGTGGGAGCGATGCTACATCTATAAGTGATAACCAAAAGACGACGGGGGGCTCTATGTTATGACATGCACCCATTTCATACCAACCTACCTTATGCATGCTTCTAGTAGCAAACAAACTGCAGCAACATCCACGTTTTAATGTCGGAAATGGGACGAGGGGCAAGGATGATGTGGTGTGCCCTCGACCCGACATGCTTTATCGTCGCTGTTGGTTGTGCTTCGGGGGCTGAGACAGGCAGTTCGTTAGGTGGTCATCATTTTTCCCTTCGCTTGACCATTGCCCAACCGTCGTGATTGACATTCGCGGTGGGCCATTGACCAGCATTGAGCGGAGAGTTGGATTGTCGAGCTGGAGCGATCCAACACGGCATGAATTGAGATATCGTTTCTGCCGCCATGTTTGCTTGTTTTAAAACGCCTGGATTAAGCCACTTTCTGCAGAAACAAGTCCTTCGTCTGCTTCAATGGCCAGAAGCAAGGTGAGTTAATGCATGCGGCCCAACATATTCCAGATCATAACATGCACCAACTTGCGCCTAAAGAGAGCATTTTTCCCGCCATGAGCTTCCATTTCGAGTCAAATTGCGTATTCCTGGTTGTACAGATCGGACTAATCCTGGTCCAAGTTGCATAATTAGACGACAAGCGAAGCGAGGCGAGGTGAACAAACAACGGCCGTACCGGGGGCAAGTCGACAAGAGACAACGGTTGGGCGACCGCATCCTGTTTTGATTTCAGCGTCGATTGTTACCCACATAGTTGCAGCGGAAGCGGTCCCCGACTGACGCCTCTGTGTCATGTGAATGGAAGGCTCATGTGGGCAAGGCGCACTATCACAGTGATACCAGACTGTCGGGTCGAGGCTTCAGGTGAACTAGCAAGACTAGGCCTTGCTCATCTGCAGGTGAGTCCAACACACCAAAAAGACCAACTCTCTTCATGCAGCCCGCGACTTTAGGAAACTCGCCTGCATCGAATTCACTCGCTTGTTGCCTTGTTGGACGTCCATGATTGACCAAAGGCTCGCAAATCATTACGCTCGCTCCGCACACCCATTAGCAACTTTCTGCGGCGTGACGGATGAATCTTTGTTGCATACTGGGATCAAGCAGCGAGCGTGTTTGCTTGATAGATCACTTCATGTAGCCCCAGTCAGGATTTGGTCTGAGCTGCATTTCGACTATGGTTAAAGACAGCTGAGAAATGTAGCGTGGCAAATGAGAGCTTGTTCTCTCGTGGTAGTCTTCTCCCACACTCCCAACGCGCATAAACCAGGCGCTGCCGTTTCTTCTGCGACTTTAAGCAACAGCGAGGGCGTATTGGGTGAGATTTGGCGTCGTTTCGTATAAGAGAAATTTAGAGGGATCGTCGTCTCTTATCGCTTTATTCTGCGCCTGATTCTGCAAAACATGAGCAAGCAGACCACAGACCGTCGATTCTCAAGGATCAGAGACATACAGCTTGTCTTGCGTGAACAACATCAGCACAAGAAAAAGCAAATAGTCCTGTCCTAGTTACTTGAGGCGTCTGCTAATGCCGGTAGGATAGCGACAGGGCAAAGGAATCGTAAGCAATACGGTCGAATGCAAGCCAGGAAGTTGTCTTGTTGGGAGGTTGTGCATTGTCGGTCCTGGTTTTATCGCTTCTCGTAGATGGCCCTCGATACAGGCTGTGACGTTGTTCTTTATCGTAGACTCTCGCTTTTAAAATCTGGACGTTTTCCAAGACTTGGGGTGTCTTGGAACGTTCGTGTTCTAGGCTGCAGGAAGTTGGTCAAAGGTGCAGGTTAATGAAGGTTACATCGATTCTTGTGCATATGAATAGGCGAGCCACTGCGACGGGCGATGCTGAGTAGAAGGAACGTCCGACATCGAAGACCATTTCTCTTGGGTTGGAGTCAATGACTTTGTTGTGAGAGGCATTTCCAAGATTGCGTCTCGTTCATCGCTTTGTGCCAAGTGACTTAAGGAAGGTTGACCCCAGCAGATCTGGCATTGTGAGGGAAGGAACCACCGATTGCTCCTTGACATTACTTGTCTTATGACGACATAATCAATCAAAAATGTTAAGGGATGTAAATGAAGCCGTGCTTTGTCGGGGCCAAACTGCCGGCCTGATCGTCAATCGTTTCATTAAGCCTGGTGCCATTGTGATAAACGAAGCAATTAGCGGGCGGGGCAAATGAAATTGCCCGGCATTCCATCTCAAGATCAGTCACGCCAGTGAATATTAGGCATTTCAAGGCATTGTACAGATTGTCTCATACTCCAGCCTGGAATGATTGCCACTGTATCCGAGACATGAAGAGTACGACAGACAATCATGCTTGGGGGCTGCATTTGCAGGAGGATGATGACTGTATCAAAGCCTCGATGCCATGGCTCTTTGTGGCAATCAAGCATCAAACAAGCCATGCCATACCATGCTGTAGGATTTGTGCTGGTAGGCTCTGACCCAAACATCTTCAACACAGCCTCAATGCCAACTTGCAATGCCATCCAGCGACTCCGCAATCTCGCCCGTAGATCCCGACAAAGGGCCTGTTTCAGATGCCAGAGCCCGACCAGGGGTCCGCGCTTAAACGTCATAATAATCATTCCTGCCCCAGTCGTTCTTTTGTTGAACCCTTAATTCTTTTGGCGATGCCTCTCATCTTTTCTCTGCGTGCCTCAGACGTTCATTAAATCCATTCACACTTCTTCGCTATGGTTTTCATCGAACCGGCCAACTGCGATCGAAATGCGACCGCTCCAACGGCCAGCGACGCGGGCGTCGCAGGCGCTGGTGTAAGCATCGACTCGAAAATTCAGGGACGGAACTTGGGCGCTAATGAGACTCGATAGATTCTGTTGTCCTTCATGATCACAGCGTTACTCGCCATTATATTATCGAGCAGCATTATTTTTGGCGAAATGCGAGGCAAAGATTCAGTTATTCGACGAAAGCTCCTGAACGGCTACAGCGACTCTCAAATCATGCAAGGAATCGGCATCCAGAGTGTAGGACTCGCCAAGATGACCAGTCTCGTGCCGTACCACTTCTTCCTCATCTGGATGTTATCGCTTCTATCCATGGCGACACATAACGCGACTCTGCTGGCCCTCAAACAAGATTACCGCCGAGACTGGGTGATTCGATGGATGCGACAGTTCCTCATGTTCGTCAACTTGGCGCTATCGTGCGTTTCGGGAGTCTTTGTCCTCGAGGGTGTTTCAAAGGGTTTGGATGATAAGACGTTACCAATTTCTTGCGTGTGGGAAGTCGATGGGAACGGAGCTGCATCGAACGCCGGGCTATCCTATGTCGGCACTATCGTTGTCATTGCCGGCAACGTCATCATCTTTGTCCTGGCCACTTGGTATCTTCACAGCAAGCAACAAAGGTTCTACAAGATCATCCAAATCGTTGGGCTGGTTATGATGACGGCCATTGCCGTCGGTGCTGCGATTCGAATCATCTTGCTATCCCAAGCATTCGGCAACCCATCGATCGAGCTCAAAGACAAAGGCGAAACCGTCTGGAGCTTCGGACAACTCCTATCAATGCTGCTCCTCATCCTCCCATTGGTAAATGTAATTGAGATTTACCGAGGTGAAATCCAAGTCGCAAGCCCTCTTCGAGACGACCGACCCAGGGTGTATGATGGCGAACTCCAGGATAACCCGCAAGGGTCACGGACAAATCTCTTTCAGAAATAGGGACAATAACGTTGGGCATGAGAAATTGATATAAACCGCATCTGGGAAAATGGGCTTATTATTAGCGCAGGGAATGTTAAACTGAATGATTGGGCTGGATTGTATGGAAGATACCCTTTGTTCTGCCCTTAATGAGTATTTAGAGTAGTGTCATTTCCATGATACAAGTGCTCAATGCACAAGAAAGCAATAATCAATTAGAGGGCTGGCCTCAAACTATATCTACTACGTTACCGGGCAGATCGCATTTCAGAACTTCGAAGGCAACTAACTATTAAGTCCATGAGGGTTTAGAAAGTTAAGACTAGTAGTCAGGACTTACATCTTGGTAAACTTAGGAATAAAAATTGGGCTTAAACCTAAATGATTTTGTTTTCTTATGATGATATGGTAAGGTAGGAGAGAAGAGCAAGTGGTTCAGGAGGAGCAATCATAGAATTAGGCATACACGACTTCCATTCCTCGCGCAACAACTCGGGCCCAGGAACAGCGACCGAGTTGGAAAGGGCAGCCTGCTCTGGTTGTTGCTACTTGCCCATGCTGTCTTTCTGTCATCCATCCCATTGCACTTACCTCTGCGTTCTAGGTAGAATCTTGCCTGGCATGTCTTCTCAAGCCGAGACGTTTTCATCTTTCTTCAACAACTCCAATACACAACAAGTTTTTGCGTTCGTTACAGCATCATCAACGACATCAACTTACTATCTTTAAGATTATTTCAAATGACTGAAAGCCCAAAGGCCTTATCAACAACAGCATGTCTTGGTACAACTTCGTAGAGAGAGCTATCAAGAGCGTCTTTTACGTGATAGCCGTGTGGCGTACAACATTACTCTGGTTAAGGCTCTTCGGATCAATGCACAGCGATACCATGATGTAAGTTCCCAATATCCGTCTTGGTGTTATAACCCACGTACTAAGCATTATATAGCACAAACGCCGACCCAAGTTATCTATCAAACAACGTTCCCGGGAATATTCGCCACAGTTTCGATCCATTTAGTGGCCGTGGATGCCTTCTTCGACTCCAGTCAGGCGAAGCTACCGAGATATTACAGCCTCGACGAGGGTGCAACGTAGTAATAGATACTTCCTCATCTGTCCCTACATTCATCTGCCCTAGGCCTTCAGACCAAACAGTGCTCGATCACCTTCCTGATCTTGATCTGTATATGGTCGCGAACAACTCGACATGTGCAGAAATCTTCAAGACAATGATGACCGATGGTTCTCGCATTGTTGTTGGCGATCCAGAAGATGCTAAGATCATCAACGACTTTACCGACAAGACGATCTCAGACACACCCTCACCACGACCAGTTCAAGAGATACCTTCTATCAACCCTGTGGCCCGGTGGTCGGTTGTTCCCCCACAGTTCGACATCATTATTGACCATGTCGGTCACTCAGTGAATCAGCGAGTCACATCATTGGGGCACCTTTAGGAAGTGGTCGCTCCAAGCGGAGAATACATACTGGAGGATGTCCAGTCAATCACGAAACCCGGCGACAACCCAACGGCAAAACCAGAGAGCTACATGGGGGTTAGATCCCTTTATGTCCAGGTAAACGACGCTGTGAAAGGCTGGACAGAGCAGAAGCGGATCCCCGGTCGTGGGCCGGCTCATATTCATTGCGTATGGGGTATTTGTACTATCAGAAAGAAGGATACAGAGGAGACGTCTTTTTAAGTCGAATTTGCCTTCAGGTTATGGTCTTGTGGTTGGTTTGGTTGGGACCCTACGATTGGTTTTTTACAACTAGATACATGGTTATCTGGTAGCACATTACAGCGTGGTTTTTTAGATTCATAATCATTGTTTTGTATTGATACTAAGCATCGCGTTCCATTATCGTTTAACTCGTCTATTGCACAACACACTTGGCAGGTAATCCACAGGGACCCTCCTTGACCTCTTTGAGCTCCTGAGGTCCCTTGTTCTCCTGCTTGGGTGCAGTCTGCTTTTCAGCCTCGGCAGGCTTGGTGTTCTCAGTCACCACGGGCGCAGCCTTGGCTTGGCTGCCGCCATGCAGTCAGCCAGTGTACTTGGCAACGGCGTTGTAGAAGTTCTCTCCCTGGACCTGAGCAAGCTCAAGCTCCTTGGCAGAGGGCTGGCGGGAGCCATCAGCACCAGCGAAGGTACCGGCACCCCAGGCGCTGCCACCACGAACCTCGGAGAGGTCAGTCAGAGTTCCAAAGGCCTTGGCGTAACCGAAAGGAACGTAGATGATTCCGTGGTGGGTGAGGGTGGAGATGGCGTTCTGAGCAGTAGTCTCCTGGCCACCACCCTGGGAAGCAGTAGAGACAAAGATACCAGCCATCTTGCCCCAGAAGCCACCGGAAGCCCACTGCTTGCCGGTCTTGTCCCAGAAGGCCTTCCACTGGGCAGGGAAGTTTCCGTAACGGGTGGGGATACCAAGGAGGAAGGCATCGTAGGACTCAAGGGTGGAGGGGTCATCGAGGACGGGGACGTCGGAGGCCTTGGGGGGAGCGTGCATCTTGGCGAGGACATCATCAGGGAGGGTCTCGGGGACCTGGAAGATGTCGGCGGAGCCGCCGGCCTTCTCGATACCAGCCTTCTCAGCCTCGGCCAGCTGCTTGATGTGGCCGTACATCGAGTACTGGGATAGTGTTAGTGGACTGTGGGAGCGATAGATACATTGTAGAAGTTTGATATAAGAAAAAGCTAGCCATTAGACAACATTGAGCCTTTCCTTCAAGATAGACTGTGATGCATGGCAAGCTCAAGTCTCTCAAGAACAGCAACGATCAATCATGAGGTGATGGTGATGGCGGGGCAGGGAAAGGTATGGAGGGGTAACAACATACGTAAACGATAGCGATCTTGGGAGCCATTGTGACTGATTTGAGGTGTTTAGGGTATCAAGTAAAGAAGACAAGACAAGTGATGGGATTGAGATAGAGATAGAGAAAACGAATGGGACTCAAGTGAAGAGGGGAGCTCGTCTTATAGCTTGGAGCTTCTTTCTTTGATGGGAAGCTTTCCACCTTAGTAAACTATGGGTAAGGCGAGGATCCCTTCGAATCCACAACAACAAGGTACGTATTGGACCTAATGCAAAACGAGCCGTCCGCTCATGATATCATTGGTGTAACCTTGTCTCACTGTTCCGGAATCTACAGACTAATCGCGTGGGTGTGGATTGTCATGACTGACGGGGGGAGCTTGAGAGAAGTGGAGGCACTGAAGCTCGGGGTCTACCGTATCATGATGAGACGGCAATTGCCTTGCATTGGGGTCTTTTACTCTATTCTGTATCAGTATGAAGCCTGTGTAATTTCATAGACTCGATATCAACTTTACAATACGAAAAATCATCTCAAGCCCGTTCAATCTCCGTTTTCAGAGCCTCAGTGGTTCTAAGTTTCTGTTCCGAGGTGTAACTTCAAACCAACCAACACCCTTCATCTTTCGAGCCAGCCCCACATCGATCGACCCCTCCTAACAACACCTTGCTGAGTCAAGGCTGATAAGTGCTTAGCAGACGACGCTTAGCCTCTATTACACGAGCCTGACAAAACATCATTACTGCGGGGGCTGGGCTGGACTCCAGGTCCGACTGCGCGCGCGGTTATTGTAAATCAGCACCCTTGCATTATGATTATTTCCTCCTTAGCTAAAGCTTTGCTAAGCTGTCTCACCTTATTCCATATTTTCTCGTGACATCAGTCCGTTTTGGGGTCTTCTTCTCGGTCCCCGCGCTTGCTGTATTCGTCACAATTACCGTATATCCGCCCATTCCACCTATTCTTCTTCTTCTTCTTCCCCATCTTCTTCTGCTTTGATCAAGCTGCATTCTGTCTTGTTCTACAGGGTGCAGGGGTAATAAACGGCTAGACTGATACTTCTCTGATGTCCAATCTTCGAAGAGGTCAGTCATTAATATTTCCCGATAACCTCTGGGCACTTCTCATACGTTGAGAGAACCAATGAGATTCTTGTTGCCATTTAGGGTGTGGCAAAGATACGGTTAGAAGGGGCAAAATTGCCCTTTGATACCCTTGCAACCTGTAGAACCCTCACCGACAAGCTGCATGCACAACAGCTCCTGTGGATCCCCTCAAAAACGTCCTAGTTTATTGAACTCGAACTCTCAGGGTCCCGGATCACTATTATCATAAAGCATACCTAAGCTCATAAGATCTATATTATAGGACTCTTCAGACTTTAGGGTATAAGATTAGAAAGGTTTCTAAAATCATCTTAAAACCTGATCAAAGTTATGGTGTTCTTGGAAGAGCTGTTTCGACTCCGGATTTTGCTTAAACCCAACACCATGTTGTTATTCCTGTCCACTTGCAGCTGAGAGCTCCGCTAAATCGCATGCACCGCTTCAGTTACCGCATGCAAGCATCCACTTTCTTCTCATGATATGGAACGACTTCTCCTATAAATCTCATGCCTGAGCCCCTCTGTACCCAACATGTCCTTTGAGCTTGTTGAGACTTGTGGTCAGCCAATGATCAACAAGGGACGTTCTATCGAGCTACATTATCACATGATAACCTCACTTAAACAGCCCCCAATCATCGCGAGTTGTAAGCCTTCATGGCTGCAAAGAGTAATGTTTAACAACAGCTACTTCACACATCGAAACTCAAATCTCTGCTGACATCAACGCCACATTTGTAATAGACACGTGAAGGTTCAATATGTAAACCGCTTCTGAGGCTCGTTCAGACTCATCCAAGGCAACCAAGCCAAGGTACTCTCCCATTAAAACAAAATCCAAGCCAGACCAAACTCCATGCTATCGTTACGACTTGACTTGTACATTTCGAGCTTCAAAGCTCTTTGAAACAAACCCAAACATATCCAAAGGGGGTCCACGAAAAAAACAATAAGGCTAAAAGAAAGGCTTCATATATATCATCGGTGTGGTGATCGTTCATCGTCTCGTGGATGTGCGCTTGATGGTTCAATAACAATCTCGGGGAGTGGTGATATTCTTAAGCTCGGCAGCTGCGGGACGTTGCCGTTGTTCTGGCTGTTGTGCGAGGTGTTGCCGGCTTGTTCGGCTGGTGGTATCTCAGGACTTTGCCAATCTGTTCCAAGATCCCGCTCCGTTGTCTGCTGCGTTCTTTGCGACGCGGACCGCTCAGGGCCGGGGTAGTCAGGCGGGGGTCCATTGATCGAAGATTGATCATCGTTGAGAGGTATATCCTCATATTCTGGGGGTGGCATCGCCTCATCGCCAAGATCTGCTTCCACCAGCTCAGGGCTAGAACCAGCCCTCTCATCTATGCTAGCTGATCGGATAGAAGCCCCCCGCGAACGCGCAGGCGCAAGACTTGAGAAATCATCGTCGTGACTGGCAGCAGAGCTGTAGCTACGACCGCGCTGATGTCCCGTCTCCATACTCGCGGCATCAGAGAGTAGACCGATACGCTCACTCTCACTGCTGTTGGCTCTGATTCTCGTTCCGTCGTGGCGCGCAACGCCTACATCTGCGTATGATACACTCGACACAGATCTCTGCCTGTTATCTTTGAGCTGGTCGACGGTGGTTCGCAGTTCGGAGATGGTGTTGTCCTCGTTCGCAGCGCGAGTCTCGGCCCTGATCTGCTCGAGGGTGCGATAATCGTTTTGAACACGTGCCTCGCGACGTCGCTCTCTTCGCGCCTCTCGCTCAGCAATCGCCTGTCGCCTGGCTAATCTGATCTGGTAGAGGGTTTCCATCTCTTCATTCCGTGCCTCCTCTTCTGCCTCTGCAGTTGGCAGGTCGATAATCACATCTACGCCATCTCGTTCGCCTTCTCGTCCGAGAACTTGTTCGTTGACGTTGGCGCTCTGTCGATATGCGGGCAGCGTCATGATGGAGCGGACAGAAGTATTGCGGTCGACGGTTGCGCCGGCGGCGGCGGCATTGGCACTGTTGCGGGCCGTAGCACTATTGCGATTTTGTCGGTTGGTCGTTGCAGTAGAAGTCGTTGGATCGAGCTGATGTGATTGTCTTCCACTTTCGCCACCATCTTCGCCGGCTGTCTGTTCGTAGTTTCCTTGTCTCGATCTGCCCGTTATGCGCCCAAGGAAACCTCCCTTCTTCTTTTGAGTCTCTGTCCCCTTCTTCAGTTTTCGCTTCTTGAGTATGCAGATGGTCAGAGTGACTGCTATAACCACACCAGCAAGACTACCGATAATCTGTACGTTGAAAACATAACCGTTAGCGCCGTTACGACTTCTTGGCCAACACGTGTATCTTGATTGAACTCACAATAAAGACAACCGTATTATTGGTTCCACCACTATCGTCCTTGGTCGATTTTGATTCCCGAGATTGTAGTAAGCTCTCGGCTGCCTCCCAGCCACGCGGTATTGGAGCGTTCATGTGCATTTCGAATTGGTCTACACCATACAGAGCAAAGAGACGTCGGCTGTAATAGCAATCAAGATAAATTGCGGGCGACAAGTCGTCGGAGAGGGCGGATAGAAGAGGACCACAGAGGCGCGCGCCCGATTGGAGGACTTGGTTTGTAGGCCGATACGAGACGGGAGTACAGACAAACTTTCGTTCGTATACTGAAATCAGACGACGATACGAATAAGCTGTTTCTGAGGGGAAAAGAGAAGATTAATTGACCGTAGATTGATTGATTGATTGAAAGAAACAGAAACCCCAGCGGCGAAAAACGTCGTGGTTGCTTTGCTGGTTGAGACGAGCCCTGGGCTCCCGTCTCCAAGCACAGCCGCGGTGTGTCGGGCACTCGCGAGGAGGCGCGAGGTTGGTTGGTCGGCTTGCCTGGCTTGGCCCTGGGCTGAGCTGGCTTGAGGTTGAGGGTGGACAGGGATCTTTCCCGTCGGCCTTCTTTTTTCAGGGCACTCTTATACGCGCCGTGTGTTTCACAGAAAAAGAAGCACAAGATTGTTTGTTTGTTACAAGAATCAGGTACGAAAAAGGAACAGGAGATTGAGATGAAATCAGCGGAGGACGAGAACCTATCTCATTCTTTCCTGCTGTCAGATCAAGAAATCGCTAGCTAGCTTATCATCTGCTGTCCGACGATCAGCTCTTGTCACTGGCCGTTGGGTGGTGACATCAGTAAGCGGCTACGTAACTTAGGGCCAAGCTCTGGCACTCTTTGCTTACTCGCCTCCAAGGGTCTTCTGTACATAATCTCTGGACGAGGGAAACTCCGGATGGCTTAGACGAGATTTAGCATATCATGTTGTGAATCAAATACTCTCTAACAAGTCATCATAAGAGCATGTGGCTAGTGTAGACCAGGGACAGTTTTGTCTAGCCGCTACATATCTCCCGAAACTACACTCATTCAACACAGCGTAGCACTCGATCATTCGCATCGCCAGCAGAATAAGCATCAACGGGGATCCCGGTCCATATCAATATTACGCAATCACTCAGATCTGCGGGCCCATCCATTGTCCAAGCACGGGGCTTAGCTTGGTTTTCACACGTCCATTACTTGAAGATATCTTGATAACAAGTTTGAGTGAAGCTCTTCAATTACCACGTTGAACTCACATTCTTAACGCCAACGTCTTATTACGTTGTGTAAACTCAAAAGATCCACCCAAGCCAACGGCTTCTCCCAGTTCCTGTCCGGTCGCTTGGAATTAACGAATACGCTACTGACCATCCCGTGCCTTGAAGCTGACCTTGTGGCGTGGCTGGTGGCTTGGCTAGACTTGGCCCCCCCGCCTGAGCTCAGCCTCCCCGCATCCATTCAGTCCAACATTGTTGCCCTTGTCCGATTAACAGATTTCTTTGTTCAGTTGATCAGACATTGAAAGGATCCAATCTCTTTGTCCTTTATTTAGTTAGTCCCAGCTAGATCAAATCTCCCATAGTTATAGAACAAATATTTGCGTCCGAGGTTCTGCAGGGTTGGTATGAGACCGTTGTAATGATGCACGTCGTCGGTCATTCCGTGATATCCAGCCTCTGACTTCTCAAATACGTTTTGGCCTCGTATGTTGATTGCCCAAATTCTGAAACACGACCACGGCACGGCTCGACACGAGCTTATCTACAGAATCTCCGAGGAATAACATCTTACAGAAACATCGTCCCATGTTAGGGTATCAAAACGAATGATACCATCGTAATGCATTAACAATATGGGAATAAGACAATCTAATCACCCAAACTCCCGCTCCAACCAACTTATTCAAACTAAAATAAGCTATCCAAACTTCTTCTCAAACTTCTTCAACATGCCCGTCACACCACGTTCCAAACGTCCAGCATTCTCCTCAAGCTTGCCTCGTGGCTCGGACGTCTTAGGCTGGAATGAGTAAATCTCTGAATTTGACAGTTCTGTCTGCGTCGGACGATACAGCTGCTGATGAATGCCGTATTCTGACCCCGTTTGAGCCGGCGCCTGCTGCTGCTGGGCGTAGTTGTACTGCGAAAAGCCTCCAGGTGGTGGTGGAGGAAGTCCCTGGTTGGAAGCAGGTGGTGTTGGTTGCAAGTGAGGATGGGCTTGCGCCGGGGGTTGAGTTTGTGGGGGTGGTGGTGGAGATGCAAAGCCAGGCGAGCCAGGGAATGTTGCGCCATATGGACTTCCCAATGCTTGAGCAGGCATTGTAGCAGCTCGTTGTAATCCGGGATGCTGACCGAACTGAGGCGGAGGTAGTCCGGGACTTGTGACACCTCCCGGAGGGAATTGAGATGGTGGTGGCATACCGGGCGTGAAAGGCTGCTTGTGATAATCATATGCGACAGCAACGGCAAGAGGGTTAAGAGGGTCCTCGTCCGGAGGCGGCGTCTTCTCTCGGTGCTGGATCGTCTCCGGTGCCGCTGGAGCGGCCGGGTTATAAGCCATCGGAACGAAGCTGGTGGGTGCTGCTGGGGCTTCGGTAGACAGCGCCGGGGCCGGAGCTGGTGCGGTGGGAGGAGGCGCAAAGCTCGGAACGCCGCCAGATGAAGGCTTAGCTGATCCGTACTGAGGATCTGAGATGGCTACGTTCTCCAACTGCTGAACCACAGAGCTCATAGGCGCAGGCTGGGGAGGAGGGCCAGGCTCGTCCAGGACCTCGACGTGTGAAGGTGGAGCAACCCTCCTGACCCCATTGACAAACTGGAGCGCATCCTGCTGCGTCCAGAAGTAAATGTCGAGCGAGTGAAGCTTGTAGTGGTACTTGTTCTCATTTCGGGGATCATAGGTTGGTAAATGCCATTCGTTCTGGTCCGCGACAGCTTCAGGACCGGTCAAAGTGACAGAGCAGTGCTGCTTGTAGGAATATCGGACATGGGTCTGATCGAGGTCTGCAGAGTGTCTTGTCAGTACAATTCACTTCCCGCCACATGCTACCACATCATGTTAATACTTACATCCTTCGAAAGCGTCCTGATCTTCAGTGCCAGGCTGGTTAGCAATCTCAATGCGACATCGGCGTTCGTTCGCGTTCTCAAAAAGGTAGACATAAGACCCCTTGTCGAATCTATGGTGTCTAGGCTTTACAGAGTCCGGACCATAAAAGTAATGGATATCTGCAAAACTTCATGATAGTCTCGGTCAGCATGTTGAGACCTTGCCAGGTGTCGCAAGATGTCGCAACTTACAGTGTCGCAACATTTTCCTCTCCTGGTCGCGTCGCCATGATTAAGCTCCTCGAGGGTTCAGCAAAAAAACAAAACACACTCGTCTTAAGAAAAAGAGAAATTAAGTCGAATGACAAAAGCTCCCACAACTTGCGGGCTCCTTGGGCTTTTGTACCCTCCCTTTCTAACTCCTACCGTCATGCTGGGCGCCATTTGACTCGCCAGAAATCAGCTTCCGTGTTTCCAACAGACGACATAATGCATGTAAGTTGTCAATGTCGGCGCTTAACCGCCTGTTCTTGGAGAGGGGAAGCACATCTGTTGGCCAATCGAGGCCAGAGGACCCTTGGTGTCGTTAAAGCTGTCCCACCTCCAAAATAGCGGCCCCCACTAACTCAACTCAAGGGCCTCTAGTCTTAGTAGAGTCAGACTATGGAGTCAGTCACATGATCTCGTGTGCTAACTGAACGCGTGCTGGTTTTCTGAGGGGCACTCGTCACGTCACCCTTCAACATCCATTCCCAAGACGCGACGACATCGGATTGGCATCTTGATGCTGCCTCATGATGTCTTCGACAGTTTTTATACATGTTATGAACACACTGCTACTAACTCCTTGAGATGAGCTCTTCAGATTTACCGGAGGAGAAACCTCCATTACCGTCTACAGAGGAAGTCACAGCAGTCACCAAAGCAATTTCTGATGTCAGCGAAGATGTTCCTGAAAACATCGAGGACGATGCTTTCAAAACTCTCAAATACTCGCTGTTGGGGCCTTCACTTTTAAAGGCAGGTCAGGACAAGGTCGACCAAACCAAGGTAAAAAAGAATTTATGAATTTAAGCATTAAAGTGTCACTAAGCCGAGTCCTGTAGGTTTCTGAAATCATCTACAACGCTTCCAAGGGCTCCAAATTCTTCAATCGTGAAGAAGAACGGGACAAAACTCTCACTCAAAAGATCCAACAGATCATCACTCGCAAGACCCAGCTCGAGAAGAAGGACCTTACTCGCGACCTGCGCAACGCCGACCGTCTTATTGCCGAGCTTGAGCTCACACGAGACCTGACTCAACACATCGTCCATGTGGATTGCGATGCCTTCTATGCAGCGGTCGAACAGCTTGATCGTCCTGAAATAAAGGATCTACCATTCGCTGTCGGCGGCGGCGTCTTGACTACCTGCAATTATGTTGCACGCAAGTTCGGTATTCGGTCTGGCATGGCTGGATTTGTAGCCAAGAAGCTATGTCCAAACTTACTTCTACTGAAACCCAACTTCCAAAAGTACAATGCGAAAGCGCATGAAGTCAGAGAAGTCCTTGTCAACTACGATCCGCGATTTGAGAGTGCTAGTATCGATGAGGCGTACCTAAACATTACCGAGTACTGCCAGGAACACCAGATGGATCCAGCGGAAGTCGTCGAACAAATGAGAAGAGAAGTTCACGAAAGGACAAACATCACCATCTCTGCTGGTATTGCTGCCAACGCAAAACTTGCAAAAATCTGTTCAAACATGAACAAGCCCAATGGGCAATACGTTTTGCCCAGTGATCGACCCTCCATCATGGCATTTATGCGCGATCTACCCACTCGAAAGGTCAACGGTATAGGTCGTGTTCTCGAAAGAGAGCTTCTCGAGATTGGCATCAAAACTTGTGGGGATCTCTATGCCGAACGACAGTATCTGAACCCGCTCTTTGGCGACAAAACCTCAGAGTTCCTGTTCACCTGCTACTTAGGCCTCGGCCGCACCAAGATTCAACCGGCCGAAGACTACGAGCGCAAAAGTGTCGGTACTGAAAGTACCTTCCGCGACATGTCCGATCCAAAACAGCTCCGAGATAAGTTGCGCAAAACGGCCGAAGAATTGGAGCAGGACATGAAGCGCGCCGAATGTAAAGGTCGCACTCTTTGTCTCAAAGTGAAACTTCACACTTATGAGGTCTTTACCCGCCAAGCCGTCCTACCACGGGCCATATGGCTCGCAGACGATCTATACAACTACGCCCTTCCCATCCTCACCAAACTGGAGCAGGATATGCCTGGTATGACATTACGACTGATGGGTTTGCGATGCACTCATCTGGTCAGCACCAAAAAGCCTGACACCATGGCATTCTTTGGGTTCCGCCCTCGACGGACAGACTCTGAAGATCGTCCACAGGAGGGAGCCCTCAAGAGGAAAGCAAGCGATGACGACGGAGAATGGGAGCAATGGCCAGAAGTCGACCTCCAACTAGACGATCCAGACGGTCTTCTCGAGGGCTCTTCCAGTAACCAAGACACTCCTGAACAATCTCCAGGTCGAGCCCATGGCAAGGAGATTGTCCCTAATCCTAAGAAAGAGGATGCTGTTGAAGAGCAGTGGTGGGACTGCCCTATCTGCAGCAGGCCCCAGGCTGCCAACGAGCGTCAATTCAATGAACACATCGACCTCTGCTTATCGCGACAAACGATTCGTGAGACTGTACAGGCGGATGGACCTTCAACGAGGCGGGATCCAACACCTGAGAGCAAGAAGCCACGGACAACAGAGAAGAAGAGAGGACGGCCGAAGGTGGCTGATCCCAAGCAAAGGCAATTATTCTTCGGGTAAAGAAAACGAATTTGATGATTGAACGATGTAAACAAATAGGTCTATACTGTACTATTATCTAGACGTACATAGAATTTTGGCTTCTTTTTCCGTTGGCTAAACCAGATCTATCACAATTACAAATCCTTGAACGCCTTGCTTGTACACATTCCAGATGCAACCTTACATAATCCTGGACTCACGACTAGCCATCCTATCCATAGTCATTGTCCGTCTAATTTTTGAATCTTCTTCCTCTTCGCGGACCAGCTTCTCCCCTGGTAATCTGACGGCCTTGTCCAGCGCGACAGGGAGACCTCGATGCCGACCCCTAAGGATCACTAAGCAGAGCACAAACTTGCTACCTCGGTGCATGCCTCCCACCATGCTGTAGCTTTTTGCTGGTATTCCCATTGATAATCCAACACAGCCGTAAGCGGAAACCACCTCGAACAACACATTGAATATGCTGTAGGCAAGGGGCTGGTCAAGAAAGTGGTCGGTCTCGATAATCATGATGATGATAACAGGGAGGATTAGCCACCACATATCGTGGGCGAGCTGACCACGAATTTGCTGGCCAATGAAGGAAATGCGAGAGTTGTCCTCCGGGCCCTTGGGAGGAGGACGCACGCCGACACCGGAAAAGGTCATGGATCTAGTCATTGATTTCTTAACGGCCTTCTGAGCGGCAGCCGTTGCTCTTCGTCGTAGGGCTGGTTTTTCTGGTTCTTCTGAAATAGTGGGCAAGATGGTGTTTCCATTTTCGGCTTCGGCAGCTTGCGGATCGTCCTCATAGATACCAAGGGATCGCTCTTCGTAGACGTTGGAGTGACGCATCGTGATCGAAACAGGATATACCGAAACGTACATCATGATCATGTACAAAAGCTGAACAGCGGGATAGAGGCCGGAGATAGAAACAACGGCGAATCCAGCAGCACGAACAGCTTGAAGATAGTTAGCACAATTTGTAGGATATAGGTACACTTCTCACTCACCGACTGCTTGAAACCACCCGGCAATGATACGGTCAGATACAGGCATATCCTCTACAACATCATTGCCGATATTCAATACTTCAAAAGCGACCCAATCAATCGTGTTGATAACAGCAATGACAGTAAAGAGCCACCATGTCGCGCCCGATGCGAAGAGGGTCGTGTAGACTCGACGAGGGTACTTCAGAATGAACTCGATGGTCTCTTTCCATGGACCAAGTGTTGTGGGCTGGGTTGTTAGTTGTAATACTCGAAGACTGCACCAGAGTGAAAACCTCAGGAGCAAGGGGTAAGCTGTATTGCCAGCCAGGACGAGGATGCCAACAACGATCAATACAAAATAACCGTCTTGAAAAGGAGACATGTTTGCGTCGAGGAGTGACATGCCAGCATTGTTGAAAGCAGAAGACGAGAGAAAGATGCCGCACCACCAGGGGTTTACGGCATTGTCGGTTGCCACAGATGGCCTGTTGACGCTTATCCAAGCACCCAGTGCAATAGCACATAGAAACTGCCACAGGAAGCCATATAATGGAACAGCGACAGATAGGACCTTGAGCGCGCGATACTCACAGCCACCCAGGGCCTCACGCTCATCAGATGATAAGTCGTAAAACTGTCCTCTCTTACTAGTGTTGTGGCTGCCGAGAATCTTCTTCCAGTGCAAGAGGAAGTCTTCGGATTCGTCGGTATTAGCTGATGATGCTGTCGAAGGTCGTCGGTTGGTTTCTGAATGGTCGTCATTCCGCTGATAAATGGAGACGCTACTTCTACCACCATTCCGAGGTGTTAGGGCACTGGCAAACTGAATATGGTCACCAGAACTTGGAGTAGGGGGAGGACGAGGTTGAGGAGCTGCAACATGTGTCGTGTTGCTATCATTGTCATCGGATTCGGAAGAAACAGTATCTTCGGGGGCGGATACTGCACGGCGCATAGGAAGGGTCGTAGTAAACAGGTCGTTGGGATCAACCTTTTCTGTCACAGTCTTCTGGCGAGTACCCAAGCCAGGTAGAGTAGCATCATTACCTGTAGCTGTAACAGGTGTCGTTTTGAATTTGTCGAATGAGAGGAATCTCCCAAATGTCTTGCTGCGCTTCAATGCAGAGCGCCGTTTCCGTGCCTCTCGTTCTTGCCTCACGATATCCTCGAATCGCTTCTCAAAGGCTTGCTTTCGTGCCATAACAGTCCAGAACGAGACCCAAAGGGCGCTTCCGATGATGAAAAGGATATATAGCAGAACCTGCTGCCATGTTGTAATTTCTGAAAGATTGACCGTGTTCAAGCCTGTATCACAGAAAGAGGATACAACGAGGAATAGACAATCGACATAGGGGATGCTGCGGCTTGGCTCACTCGATCCCCAGAAAATAACGGAAAACAAGAGGGAGCCGAAGATGAAGTAGGCGTAATGAATTGTGATGAAGTTGATGGGTGGGACCAGCCCTTTGGCGTAAGAAACAACCTTTTCGAGATGCGGATGGTCCTCGAGGAGCTCCTCCCAACGGGGTTTGATAGAGTCGAACATCGTGTGTGATAGGTAGTGGTGCTTGGGGTAAGATGCCAAGATATGTACCCCAGCTCAATCGGGACAGCTTCCAAGCAATAGGCGCAGAGCCTCAGAAAGAAGCTTTTGAGGTTAATCAGACGTTATTTTTCAAAGAGAAAAGACATGGCGATCATAAAAAGGACTTGTTGTGTGATGAAAACGCGGTGATGCTGTGGCTGATGCTGATGATGCAAGGCAAAGGAGAAACGCGAAGGAAGGAACAACTTTGACAGAAATAGAAAGGTAAAAGATGCAAGGAAAGAGGCGAAATTGTACGACGCGGGTCGAGAAAAGATATCAATGCCTGTCTTTTTCCTTAATTAGGAGATTATGGAAGTGCCAACTGGCAGTGCATCGATGATTAAACTACTACCTTACTGGGTAGAAGGGGGAAGAGAAGTGTCGGGGAATGGTAAGGTTACGAGGCCCCTTGTATACTGTGCCAGGTACCACAGGGCGATGAAGCATCTGCTCTAATGAAGCTTGAGCGGGCGCTAAAAGCTCACCCGCGTCGCGTGCCAAAGTCCCAATTGGAACGGTGAGGATAAGGTGAGTTCGAATTGATCCCAGCAGAGGATACAGCATTATACAAGGTCAAGGACCGTGAAATGGCCCAAGCAGACCTATGAAAACGAGTAAAGAGGGAGCCAATTTAACGGCAATACCTACTATCGTCCGCTATGTCGGACAATTAAACAATAAGATACGGCACCACCTATCATCGTCGTCCTGTTTAAGGTTTTAATCCGGACAAGATGTCTATCGCCATTGCCGCCCGCCATCCCGTCCCTCTTCGGGCGGAAACTCTCCCATTAGCTCCCGAGGCATAAACGGGCTAACGGCTGCGCTCCGCTGGCGGATATCAGTGGAGGTTCCATGACAATGCAACCTCAAGTTGCTGGCACTTACAAGTTTCACGATGTTTTGCTATGATCATGCTATCTTCTCAAGCATCTCTCGACATGTTGGTAAGCTCGCTAACTGACTGTCAGCGCTAAGCTTCACCAGATGGATCCATTCAATATTGAGACCACGATTTTTTACCAATGTTTGTTATCGCGATGGACACATATCCATAAGGCTTAGTTTAATATCCTTATCGATTTGCTCGCTCGTAAATTCTTCCCCTATCATGGATCGAACCCTTGTGAGATAATTGTGGCTGAGCCTACCGGCGCATGTAACCCCCGATTCGGTATTATCCAACGCCCCGACAACTTAGGTTGCACAGATATGTTATTATCAGGGCTTGACACAAAACACGTGGATAACAAGCATAATTAATTAAACATCAGCCATTTGGCACGTCCAAAAATGCAGCTGTCAGAATTTATTACCCGGTAGTGCTGACACAGCTTCATAGGCGAGAAATGCTACCAGTAAGCTCTGCAGCGTGGTGATAGCATCTTCGTAGTCAATAAGAACATTCGCCTTCGAGAGAACCAAGAGAACTACAAAAAAAGAGGCCCTTCTATTCGAGCCTGCTTTTGAATACTCCCTTTGCTGTTATTTTTACTCAAGTTTAGAACATCTCAGCGTAGCACGTCTCGCAGAACACAATTACCCTATACCTTCAATGAGAGCACCAACGACAATTTAGAACCTCTCGACTACCCAACTAGTAGATAGGCGCTGCATATGTTTTCATATCTCTTTGAGTATTTGAATCTTGTTACTTACCGTGTGTGTCCTCGTTCAAGCGCTGGCGTTGAACAGGGTCATGTTCGGTATCTGTTATCTGTAGCTCACCGACGACGATAGTATCTTAGCTACTACGACAACACGTAGTACACAGATATAACGATATGACAAAAGACTAATTCGAGCAGCAACTTACCTATGACTTCATATCACAACTATGCTGTATTTATGACGGAGTTGGAGCGATGCTGAACCTTCACCGCTGAAGTCGAGATGGATCTATAATCACCCCACCTGTCAAAGGAAGAGGTATCCATTCAATGTAAGCTCAAGCCCTCTACGACTGGTTCTTGACAGCAAGAATACGTAGTTAGATCTCAAGAAGATTCCGTACTCCACCACCAGAAGCATGCTCCTCCGTGATCTCCGCACAGCAAAGCAAGATATCTTCAACAGGAGTGGGGGATCTCACCGGTTCAAGACATATCACGACGTGCATGAGCATGACTCGAGTAGCATATCTTGTGCATGTCTCCATCTGTCGGCTCCGACGCCATGCAGATGCACATCGTTGTGTGGGAAAGAATCATGTCGGAACCACAATCATGTCTGTCATCCTTGTGACCGCCAGAAGCGAAGCTATCCATGAGGGTAAGAAGAGGGTATCGTATCATGACGTCGCGATCTACGGGATTGAATCCTGTTGCAACACCCCATGTAGACCCTCTCTACAGGTGCGGTTATGTAGGTGCAGCCAACAAGTCACTGACGGCCAGCGCGGGGCCTATCTCCGAGCGGAAAAGCACACGATGTCGACAGTGACGGATTTCGTTTTCCTGCTTCTCAACATGCTAAGTTATGGGATTGGACGATATGCACAGAGTAGATGGTTGTATACATGAAATCCTTACAGCTCCTCGTGCTCAGGAGCGTCATCGGTATCTGCGATGATTGTCTTGGCGGCACCAGCAGCATCGGCAACAGCTTCAGCAACCTTCTCGGCAATCTTCTTAGTGGCCGTCTCGGCAGCCTCAGAAGCCTCACTGATGGCCTCGGCGGCAGACTCGGCGCCTTCGACAACCTTGGTCTCGATCTTCTCGGGGGTGGGGACACCGTCAATACCGACGAGCTCCGTCTCGAAGACTGTAGATTTAAAGTGTTAGGCGGTGAATACAAGGCGAATGGGGCAGCTGGGGATAACGCACTCAGGGTCGAGCCAGCGGGGATAGGGCCAATGGCTCGCTGGCCGTAGCCGTACTCGGGGGGAATGGTCAGGACTCTAAATCGAGGGTCAGCAACGATGTATCCAAAGTATGGATTGTATTCTTTACGTACCGCTTCTCGCCAATGCACATGTCGAGGAGACCCTCATCCCATCTGGTACAATTGTCAGCTTCGGATTTGAATGTATTGCGGTAAAAGCAAGACATACCCCTTGATAACCTGGCCGGAACCGACCTTGAAGGACAGAGGAGTGCCACGGTCGTAGCCTTGTGTCCGGATTAGCATCTGATTTGCAACAATGGTTAAAGTAACTGCAAGGCGGAGGGGACCTACTGGCATCGAACTGCTTGCCCGAGTCCTTGAGGGTGCCACGGTAGTGCATCTGCACCTTGTCGCCCTTCTGCGTCTTGCGCTCGCAGACAACGGGCAGGGTCACGTCAATCTTGAGCTCCTCGGCGACAACGCCAACGGCGGCAGAGGCGAGAGCGGAGAGGAAGAGGGCGGCCTTCATGGTGGCGGTCGGGGCGGGGTGGACAATGGGTTGCGAAGAGAGGGGCAGGGAATTGAGAAGCAGAATGGATGGAACAACGGCGTAAAAGTCGTTGAGAAGCCTGAAATCTTCAAGTTGTGACGTCGACGGGTGTGGTTGGTTTGTTGTGTGAGGCAGTGTGATGCGAGGTTGTCGTTGTATGGATGGGCTGGGTCGTGGTGGATGGGTTACCCCTTAGGACCAGAGCTTCACCTCAGAGGTTGCTGGCCTTTCAGTGCGGGCGGCGACGTGGCCGTTTAGCGGGTAACTGTACCTACAGCACAACTCTCTCTCATGGAACAGCGTCATAGCACGGAGGGTCCAATCAAGCATCATGCCATTGGTCAATGGCCTGCGGCCCGTCTGATGACCCCATCCTGATCTGACACTGGGTTGTCACGTCTCCAATCTCCATTTGGAAACTGCAGAGCCGACAATGCCAAATATGGATGAGCAGAATGCACGACGCAACAAGGCCCATCCATGAGAACGAGGTTACGATTTGGGGCCGACACGCCAAACAAGCCCTGGCCTTGCAGTCACGTTGGCCCTTCAACTGAGGATATCCGTTGCCAATCTGACGCATTTCACACGTATCTGCTGTCTGGCAGGGCGACAGGGCGACACATACACTCGTCCGTCCATGTGATCATGACGAATACACGACGCTTCACTGTACAGTAGCTGAAGTGTTGTACGGCGAAGTAAGGCGTAAAAAGGAAACATCCCCTTATCGGTCCCGATTTATCTCACAGCAAGGCTGTCATCGAAACAAAGTATCGCAACGTCACTGGATGGTCATGTTTCGCATGTTGATAGGATGCGACAAGCAACCACTGCCGGGCCCAGCCGTCCATCCATCCGTATTCAGGATACTACAAGTCGCTTGCTGCGGCGGCTGGGGCGCTGATATTTATCGCGCGTGACGAGTGACGACTCTCGGAGCAGCTCTTGGGCGAGATGGTGTAGAGCTTCAGCTAATCGTCATGTTTATTGCCGTGCAGTCGCATCAGTTCCTGCAGCGAGATGCAACCAAGATGGGGCCCATCCCAGCCTGCAGGTGTCAGATCCACAGCGCCGAGAAGCCCTGGACCAAGCGCTTGACACGCTAATACGCTTCACGGTGCATTTTTCGCCTCTTGTCATGATGTTTATTTGGAGAAAGAGACATTGATAGTCCCCTTTTCAACCCTTTTCCGCCTCGGTGGGGGTGCATTCGCAATATCGATAGGTTCAGGTTCAGGTTCAGGTTTAGACAACACTCTGTTACCTACCTGCTTTTGGGCATCGACAACTCTTTGGATTGGATCAATCTGGGGCTATTGAACAAGGGCGATGCCAGTCATGACAGTCGCGGCCTGCCTCAAACGGAGGACAAAGATCCAGAAGGGGGTCCAAGGAAAAGCAAGGAGCGTGAAAGTGAAAGTGAAAGACATTTGAGACATGAGATTGGAATGAGAGATTCACAAGGCGAGGCCTCACTCTAGGCCAAGATCAGGGTACTATATTTTTATCTCATCACTAATTTAGATCCACGATCCCAAGGCGACGGTACGTGTTACTTGCGCTGGTGCCTTGTGGTGCCTGGCCAGCCTGGACTTAGTACGACGGCTGCTGCGAGTGTTTCATGCATTCACTCAAAGGCCGTTGCATCGTGAAAATACCCCTTGTCTAACTTGCTTCGACCTTAACAACACAGACTGGAAGAAGCGATTCGTGGCCCCCAATTACAGGCAACAACAGACACTTTTGGTTGTCTTGTCTCGTTTCGTCTATTTTCAATCAGTCCCTCTGCGAATTGTAGTCCATCAAACCTGGTCCTGTTCACTCGCACACACCGTGGGGCTTGGCCTTGCCCTGCCCTGCTCCAAGGTTGCTCATTCGCCGGCTCCGCCCTACCCAGCGTCACTAAGCTTCACTTGACTGAGGTGACGGGCAGCTATTTTGCCACCGAGCCCAGTGCTGTCATGTCCCCGTGCTTGTTAATGGAAGCCAGGATGTTTTCTTTAGACTCTGGTCCCTTGTTCTCCTATTACACTTGATACCCAATGATTTGGCTACGCCCCATTATGCTGCACCCCGTATTGTCCCATTACACCCCCGAAACCCCATCGCTAGCCCTCCCGTCGTGCTTTAGATGGCCCGCCTGCCGTGCCGGGCCCGGGAGAGCAACGCGTGTGCTTGGTGCTTGGTGCTTCGTCTGGTCTGGTCTCGTCTCTCCTTGACTCACTCCCCTGAGCTTGTTGGAATTCCTCAAGCCCCCCATATCGAGGGCTACCTAGCGTGTGAGATGCCTTGCGCTTCGCCTGGCAATCCCTGGGCCTCCAGGCAGAGAGGTCTTGGGTTAAATCCACTTACAAATGGTAGAGTACGTACTGTCGTTTCGCATCACCATGCTTCAACTACATATAGGCCACCCCCTTCCTCGTAGCTAATGCCATTCCCCTTTTCACTCCCATCAAACACTTGCAATACAAAGACTCAAACCTACAGACAACTCTCGTCTACTTTGACAACAAATTTCTTCAACAAAGCTTCACAGCGCAACTCTCACAACACAACAACAACTACTCTCTTACAACCGCAACCATGAGCTCTCCCTACACTGTCCAGGTTCACCAGAGCACCAAGGAGCCTTCCATCAACAGCTCCTACAGCTACTCTTCTGGTTCGTACAGCTCCTCAACCAGCACAACACCTCGATCTCTTTCTCCTGGCGACTACCGCGAGTACGGTGCTGGTGAGTTACCTGCCGTGGAGTCTCAGGACTCCTGTCTTCAACACCATATCGGACCCACTCTAACATTTGATGCAGACAAGCACATTACACAAGTCGCCAAGTCCGGCCGAAACTTGGTCATCAACCACAACAAAGTCGGCTACGAGAAATACTCGCCTGCACCAAGCTACTCGGGCGCATACACGCGGTCTTGAGTAATTTTCGACTACAACCTCCTTTTTTATCTCCTATGTTTCAAGACTTTTTGTTTAGCGATATGTAACGGATAAGGGATATAGCATGGATTGGCGTTTTGTTTTGGGGATCATAGAACAGGATTATGCGCAGCAGTGATGTATTATGGACAAGGGGACATGGATTTATTACAACAGCCACCGCGATTGGTAGGCATTTGGATGGGTTGGACCGAGATTGGTTTATTTTTATTTTCTGTCTGTACTCTACATTTACTTCGATGCCGAACCCTTTGCGGGACGCATTGACTTTTAGAACTGCCAAATCTCCCGCCTCAACCTCTTGCAATAAAGACAAGACGGCTGGATGAGATTTGAAGGCCCGTCGGACTGGTCCGATGAGAGCGAACCAATATCAGAAGTTTGAAGAATTTTCCAACACACCTTCCGGACTGTTTCATCCCGTTCTCCTAATTTAACTAAGTATTGCTTCTTCCTTGATTTTTGGAATTTTCAAAAAAGGGTCCAAGACAAAATAGATTGATGGTGTGACGGGTTGGGCGCTGCTACTGGATGGGGCCTTTGGGTTCCCTCCCGCTCGGTACCTGCAGCCCAACCCGTCGCAGGGGTCTTTTAGAGCTTCGATTCTGCACTCCTCCTCCACCTTGTATCGAGCTTGGAGAATTTCTCCCCGCTGTGATTTCAATTAAAGAGGAATAGACTAAAAAGATGAGACGAAATCCCACTTTGCGTGGATCGATGTTGTTGCCCAAATGGCGTGCAGTGGAGGGTCGTATTCTCACACCCAAGCTCCATGTTTTGGTGTTGGTCAGTGTATGGGTCTGAAGCAATTCAAGATTTATTTCCATTGTTAGATTAATTACAGGATGGCCAATGTCAGGCCATATAGCGCTCATTATTTGTTGTCTGTTATCAACAAGCTATCCACAGTCGAGTTCAATCATTTCATTTGACCCGTCCCAAAGTAGACAATTCCGTATCATGAGTACCGAGGCTCATGACCCCAGCGCATGACATCATGCTCAAGCGCCACCCTCACGCTTGGCATACTCGTCCTCGATGGCCTCGTCGTACTTCTTGGCAGCTTCGTCCTGTGCCACGGTGCGCGGGTCGTCGTGGAGAATGTCCTTCTTGATGAGTGACTCAGGGTCTGGGCGGTGCGAGATCTTGTCGTTAAGCTTGTCCTCGAGCATGTGCTTCTCGAGCTGCGGGGGGAGCGTCAGCGAGTGTGGCTTCACGGGTCTGGGCAGGGCAGACTTACCTCCTTCTGGTGGGCTTGGAGGCCTGGAGCTGCGGTAGAGGCTGGCAGGATGTTTTCTGTTGGGGGCCGGGGTGTAAGCAATGTGCAATACTTGAAACGAGGGGGGAGGCTGCTCACTCTCGACAAGCTCGGAGCGCTCGGGGCGGTGCTTGAGTTGGTGCTCAAGTGAGTTTCTGCGTTCCTGAATGGGAGAGATGGAAGAGTCGTCAACGACCGGGGGTTGCTGCTGTTCAGTAGTGTCGGCCATTGTGGTGATGTTTAAGTGCGAAATAGATGGTGAAGTAGTTGAGTATTGGGGTATAAGTGTAAGTACGTGTAAGTGCAAGTGTTTGGTGTAAGTGCGACAAGGTTCGAGAGAGGAAAAGGTAAACAGGTCTCAGAAGACGGATGCGGCGGTGTTTAGTTTATCTACTCCAGCAATCAAGCTAAGGTCTCAGAATGGGTCGTTGATACGGCAGCGCATGGCCATGTTTATGCACATTGGATGTTTCGTCTGGCTGAGCTCGGGCTGGTTGGTCTATCCCGTCACCTGTTCGGCGAGCATGCCACCTGGTGGTTGCTACCCCGCAACCGAGTGAGCTGCGTCAGAGGACAGGGGATTGGACGATCAATCGTTATGAAGGTAAAGAGCAGCGCTAGCTACTGTGCCTGAACGGATGTATTATCTTCCGTTGGTGATAAACCATCCTCTTGGACGCGAGTGATCGGGTTGGAGCTTGTTTGGCGGGGGTGAAATGCAAGCCAAGCCGCTTGAATCAAAGATGTGGGAATGTGGAATAAAGCACTTGCAGTACGGAGCAGTTCCTGGAGGTGGGCCCTTCAAGTCAATGTTGGTGATCAATTGAATATGTTACAATGTTATTGCATGAGTTTGGCGGTTTCCAAATTCAGATCTTACTTATGCGTTGCACGTTGTAGATGCTTCCGTCCAAGCTCTATGTCTTGAGCTCAAGGATTGGCTGAGCGGTATGTAATTCTAAAGCTTCTTGACCATGGCTGCAAACCTTAAGAAGCATCATGGAAACTTCTAGTCATTGCGGGCGGATTGATGTTCGAGAACAAACAGATTCTCATCTCGGTACCATGAGTATTGCCTTGCGCTGATGCTCACCAGGCCGTTAGACTAATGTGTGGCTCAACTGATCTTTATGTCAAACACCGACCCCAGTATTGTTCCTGAACATCCCTGCGAGGTCTTATGAAGATCGATAACCACTCAATTCAACAGTAATGGCTAGAGCCCGAGTGGATTCGTTTATTATTAGGTACACTTTCAAGACAATGGCAGCAAGTTGAGACGACTTTTATTCCCTGAATAAATCAACTATCGCACGCACAATGACGACACTCAAGCTAGATAAGCAAAAGCAAGGCGCCATTCTTTACCACATGGATAGAAACCGAGATGAACGTTTTGAGATTATCTTCGAGAATAATCTCATACGGTTGATTGATAATTTCCCTTCTAATATTGAAAATTCATGTTGCCTAGAGCAGACTTTTAATGCCGCGCGTATTCATAATATCTAAACCATTTCAGTTGTTCCCGCCACGTCTTGCGTAAGGCTGGCAGTAATCCAGGGGGCTGTGCTGGGCGGAAAATTGTCGGCGTTTCGTCACCTCCCGTCAGGCACCAGATCATCACTGAACAGAACCTCGATTCCAGCCACACCAAAGCTTCCAGAGTTTCCTTTGGACTAAAACATCGCATTACATTCTCCGATTCTTCCATTCGGAGCCTCCCAATTTCTCTATCTTTACGGGCCAAATATTCTCATGCCCGTCTGAATAAACGTCAAATCACTAGTTACCTTTCCGCTCTCCCCTCCTCTCCCCCTCTCCCATTAGTCGCACATCATGGTAAGCCTCAAACCTCCATACCGGTGCCCATCTTCGCTGACAAGGCCCTCTTACTTCTCAGGGAATATCAAGACGTCCCAAGAACAAGGGCGCTGGCACCGCGGCGGCCGGCGCAACCGGAGGCGCGAAGCCAAAGAAGGCCACCTTTGAGACGACCAAGAAGAAGGAGATTGGTGTTTCCGATCTGACCCTGCTGAGCAAAGTCTCCAACGAAGCCATCAACGAAAACCTGAAGAAGCGATTCGAAGGCGCCGAAATCTATACCTACATTGGCCATGTGTTGGTCTCCGTAAACCCCTTCCGGGACTTGGGTATCTATACCGACCAGGTCCTAGAGAGTTATATGGGTAAGAACCGACTCGAAATGCCCCCGCATGTATTCGCCATCGCCGAGGCCTCATACTACAACATGAAGGCATACAGCGACAACCAGTGTGTCATTATTTCAGGAGAGTCTGGTGCAGGAAAGACCGAGGCAGCCAAGCGCATCATGCAGTACATTGCTAGTGTGTCTGGTGGTGAATCGGGAGATATTAAGCAGATCAAGGACATGGTGCTGGCAACCAACCCGCTGCTCGAGTCGTTCGGAAACGCAAAGACACTACGAAACAACAACTCGTCACGATTCGGCAAGTATCTACAAATCTACTTCAACACCCAGGGTGAGCCCGTGGGTGCCGATATCACAAACTACCTCCTGGAAAAGTCGCGAGTGGTAGGCCAGATCACAAACGAGCGAAACTTCCACATCTTCTACCAATTCACAAAGGGTGCCTCGCAACAGTACCGAGAGCTCTTTGGTATGCAAAAACCCGAGACCTACGTCTACACAAGCCGGTCAAAATGTCTCGACGTGGACGGTATCGACGATCTCGCCGAGTTTCAAGACACGCTTAATGCCATGAAGGTTATTGGTCTTTCCCAGGCTGAGCAAGACGAAATCTTCCGAATGTTGGCGGCTATTCTATGGATAGGAAACATTCAGTTCCGAGAGGACCAAAGTGGCTATGCCGAGGTTGTAGATAGATCCGTGGTCGAGTTCGCCGCCTATCTTATGGAAGTCACCCCTGACCAACTTATCAGCGGTATCACAATCCGAATCCTAACCCCTCGAAATGGCGAGGTTATCGAATCACCAGCAAATCCTGCTCAGGCACAGGCTACTCGAGATGCGCTGGCCATGGCCATCTACAGCAACCTTTTCGACTGGATCGTTGAGCGCATCAACAAGTCTCTCAAGGCAAAACAACCAACTACCAACACAATCGGTATTCTGGATATTTATGGATTTGAGATTTTTGAGAAGAACAGCTTCGAACAGCTCTGTATCAACTACGTCAACGAGAAGCTGCAACAGATCTTTATTCAGCTTACTCTGAAGGCCGAGCAGGAGGAGTACGCCAGGGAACAGATTCAATGGACGCCTATTAAGTATTTCGACAACAAGGTCGTGTGTGATCTTATTGAACAGATTCGACCAGTTGGTATCTTCTCCGCCATGAAGGACGCCACTAAGACCGCACACGCTGATCCCGCCGCCTGCGATCGCACATTCATGCAGAGCATTAACGGCATGTCACACGCTCACCTTACACCCCGACAAGGAAACTTCATTATCAAGCACTATGCCGGTGATGTCACGTATACTGTTGACGGTATTACGGACAAGAACAAGGATCAGCTTCTCAAGGGTCTATTGAACCTATTCCAGCACAGTGGAAACCAATTTGTTCACACCCTGTTCCCTCGCCCTGTCGACCAAGATAACCGAAAGCAACCTCCTTCGGCCGGTGATCGTATCCGAGCGTCTGCGAATGCCTTGGTCGATACTCTGATGAAGTGCCAGCCTTCATACATCCGTACTATCAAGCCAAACGAGAACAAGTCACCCACCGAGTACAACAGCCCCAACGTCCTCCATCAAATCAAGTACCTTGGTCTTCAAGAAAACGTTCGAATTCGTCGAGCCGGTTTTGCATACCGTCAAGATTTCGATAAGTTCGTTGATCGATTCTTCCTCCTGTCTCCCGCCACCTCATATGCTGGTGAGTTCACTTGGGAGGGAACTACCGAGGCTGCTGTCAAGCAGATTCTCAAGGACACAAGTATTCCCAAGGAAGAATGGCAAATGGGTGTCACAAAGGCTTTCATCAAGGCCCCCGAGACGCTATTTGCTCTGGAACATATGAGAGATAGATACTGGCATAACATGGCGACACGAATTCAGCGCATGTGGAGGGCCTACCTCGCCTATCGCGCCGAGTCCGCCACGCGAATCCAGCGATTCTGGCGAAAGAAGCGAACTGGAGCCGAATATCTCCAGCTTCGTGACCAGGGTCACAAGGTTCTTGGAGGACGCAAGGAGAGACGCCGTATGAGTTTGCTGGGTTCTCGAAGATTCCTCGGTGACTACTTGGGTGTCAATGCAAGCACCGGTCCTGGAGCCCAGATCCGTAACGCTGCCAGCATTGGTTCCAACGAAAAGGCAGTCTTCTCGTGCCGAGCCGAGATTCTGGAGGCCAAATTCGGTCGTTCCAGTAAAGCAAGCCCTCGTATCATTGTCATTACCAACAGCAAGTTTTACGTCATCGCCCAGATGCTGGTCAACGGTCAGCCTCAAATCTCAGTAGAGAAGTCAGTTCCATTGGGAGCTATCAAGTTCATTGGTGTCTCTTCAGCTCGTGACGACTGGTTCTCGCTGGGTATCGGATCACCTCAGGAGGCTGATCCTCTAATGAACTGTCTGCTTAAGACTGAAATGTTTACTCAGATGCAGCGGGTCATGCCTGGAGGCTTCAACCTTAAGATTGCCGAGACGATCGAGTATGCCAAGAAGCCCGGCAAGCTGCAGCAGGTCAAGGTCTTGAAGGATTCTCAGGTTCCGGTCGACTACTACAAAAGTGGTGCGGTTCACACCCAGCCTGGCGAGCCACCAAGCTCGGTATCCAAGCCTACGCCTAAGGGCAAGCCTGTGCCTCCTCGTCCCATCACTCGAGGCAAGCTGATCAAGCCGGGAGGTCCTGGCGGCCGACCATCTCGCATTCAGGGCAACCGAACTGCTAAGCCTCGCCCGGGAGGACGAGCCGTTCCTCAACCGCCAGCCGTTGTCTCGGCAGCAGCCGCTGCCCCAGCACCGACCCCGGCTGCTGCCACCCAAAGCACCCCCCGTATCGCTCCTCGCCCTGGCGCAGCCGCTGCCGTCCCATCACCTGCCGCACACAACCCTCTTCCAAGCCATACTCGCAACGTCAGCGGTGCTGGACGGGCACCTCCTCCACCACCTCCTCCTCCTGCCGCCGCAGCACCTCCGCCAAGCCCACCTAAGGTGATGGCCAAGGTTCTCTACGACTTTGCTGGTCAGCGAGAGAACGAGCTCACTATCACCGCGAACCAGATAGTCGAGATTGTGCAGAAGGAGTCCAATGGTAAGTTTATATCCTTGTCATTAGATTATTTGACAGTTACTAACATGTTTTCTAGGTTGGTGGTTAGCCAAAAACCCACATACTGAACAGCAGGCTTGGGTTCCTGCAGCATATGTCGAGGAACAAGCTCCACCAGCTCCTCGTGCTCCTCCTGCGCCTCCACGATCCAAGCCAACGCCTCCTGCACCTCCCGCCAAGCGCCCTGCTGCTAACCGTAAGCCTGCTGAGCTCCAGCAACGTGATTCTGGCATGAGTCTGAACACACTTAATGGCTCAGACAGCCGCAGCAGCACACCTACACCCAGCCTGGGTGGTAGTTTGGCGGACGCTCTGCTGGCCAGGAAGAACGCCATGCAGAAGGAGAAGGAGGATGATGATGACTGGTAGCTGATACGAGTTCACGCTTCACGATGTTACTAGAGGAGTCAAAAAACATGATGAGAGGACAATCTCGATGGGTACACTTTTGCACATGGATGCATGATACACAAGCGGGCAAAGAGGAGGAGAGAAGATGGGGAGTGCTTTATTTGTTGTATACAAACAAGACTGAGCTGGGCAACCGAGTTGTTTATTATTGCTAGAAGCCGCAAGAATCACGGCCGAGTTTGGTTTTCTTTCTTGATGCTTTTGGGCAAAGCGTGGACAAGCGTGTGCAAGAGGGATGGACGTCCTGAATGAGACTGCAGGACGGGGACATTCATATTCATAGCAAGAAGGTTACAGATTTTTAGAAAGGTTAAATTTTGATTTGAACATTATTATATTCTATGCTTTGGATCTCGTCTCATTCGTCTATGTCGTCTCTTTGTACCGCTTTTCTTCTTCGCATCAGCTCTGCAAGTGGGACATCATCGTCGACAAATTCAGCCTCGGAGTCTTCCTCGTCAACACCATAGTCTCGTAGTCGATCGCCGTCTGAATTCATCCATCCCATGCTCTGGTCCATGTCACGGTCATACTCTTCATCATCATACATATCAAAGTCGTTAACCTCTTCTAGCTCCGCCATGAGGTGTCTCTTTCGCTTCTCGTCGTCGGCTTGCCGCTTGAGAAACTCGGCCTTGAAATCACCGGAGCTCAAGTTCGCTTGGCGCAACTCCTCGGCGTAGTCGCGGTTCGCGGAAGGCCAGCCCCGCGCGGCCCGGCGGACCTTGTCCGGGTCTAGGGGTGGCCAGAGACCCTCTACACGGTTGAAGCCGTTCTCTTCCCAGGTCCAACCCGAGCCGGTGCCGTCCTTGGCGATCTTGGGGTTTCCGGATATGGGCCAGAACCACCAGAACGGGTTGCGCGAGCCCATTGCTTGTGCCATGTTGCCAAAGAAGCCGATATCGTAGGGAAACTCGAGCCTCTCGAATCGGACTTTTTCACCATCAGGTCCCGTTACATCCCACCAGTCCTTGGGACCTTTATCCATTAGAGCCTCGTGGCGTTCCTGCTCCCATCCCTCAATCATGGTCTGATTGAATACCCACGCCTTAAGTGTGTTGATGAGCATGATGCCGAGCGCGACAGTCGTAAAGAAATTGATAATGGCGATGAGCGACAGTCCAACTAGGCCAGAGAGACTGGGTCCGAGGTAGGCGGGCAGACGCCGGTTTTCCCAGATTTTGGAAAAGCGCTGGAACAAGAAGTACCCGAGCATCCAGAGCGACAGATTCGTGTAGAACAAGAAGCGCATAAAGTGTGGGAATGTGGTCATGGACACACAGTTCCTCGTCCAGGGACAGTGATGATCCATCTTGGGCACACATCTCGCACAATGTCGGCAATGGTGCGATCTCGGGGGCTTGGGAGCCGCGCACTTGTTGCACCAGCGCTGCCCATCGTACTCGATGACACGGTCCTTGAAGGTATAGCGGCCGGGATCGGTGGCGACGGCGCGGTAGTAGGTTACCCAGAGGATGAAGAGTAGGCTGTTGAAGATGATAGTCTCGCGGCGTGTTGGAGGGCCAGGTTCGAGGGTGGTCGAGTAGTTGAAGAGGAGCTGGGAGAAGTACCCGAGGAAGATGATGAGGGTACAGACGGAGGGCACGGCAAGGCCCTTGATGAAGGGCACGTCGTTGAGGCCGGCCATGAGTGGATAGTGAGGCTTTCAAGCGGTTACATCACAGGCTTGACTCGTGATTGTTGATACCGTCGTCGTTATCGAAATGTCAAGGGGGCCCCCAAGTAGTTAGTGGGCCGTTGTGTTTAAGGCGCTGTAAATAGAACGGTCAGCGAATAGAAGTCAGCTTAGGTAATGTAATTTTCAGGGGGGGAAGAGTCGTCAGCATCCCCTGATAATCAACCAAAAAATTGACCAGGGTGTTCGCTCAGCTCTGAGCTTTTCCTTATCATGACTTGAGCGACAACGACGATATGAGTCGGTCATTGATGATTATTGAGACGTGAAGCTTCTTTGTGTGTACTTTCCTTGAGAGATATTTACATGATTGCGACGACATGAGTAATTTGGAGGCGCGTTTGAGCCTCTATATCTGTTGTTTCAGTGCATCTTGGCCTTGAGAGCCACCATCATCATCATGGCGGGAAATTCGGTGGTTCAGTTATTTGCACTATGGTATATCCCTCTCCCTCTTCTAATCATGCCTTTATGAGACCTTTTAAACTAATACTATAAAATAGTGCCGCCTCTTCATTCTTTTACATCTCTCAAACCCTCGAACGTCATTCTCTCACTGGTTAGTCTCAACTCACTCAACGCTCAGGTATGCAACGAGAACTAACATGAGATAAAACTTAGAGAGCCCACGACTATCATCATTCCTTGTATTTCTTCTCTCTGGCTCTGTCTGCTACGCAGTAAGCTGTCTTACCAAGTGGTTTCCCGGCGCAGACGGACGCTTCAAGACACATCGCAGTCAAGGCTCTTTGCTGGATGGCGCTCATGATGCTGCGCTCAAAGACCAGAATACCCATCTACCAGGACGGCCGCGAAGGCTGACCCTTCCACTTGTTGTACTATTTATTGTCTTAAGACTCGAAATTTTCCATCGTGTGAATTATCAGCAGCAATGCGCGACTCCTGGCCTTGAGGTGAGCCTATCCTTTGGCTAGCACATGAACCCCCTGAAAGCTGACAACGGCACAGTCGTTTCTCTGCGTTATTCTTTTCGCATATGAAATCTTCACCGCTCGGAGGAAATGGGGATTCCCACCTCCAGAAGACCCTGATGATCCGTGGCGCTCGTGCTTCGATGACTTGGTCGACTGGTTCAGCGGTCCTAGAGTTGTGCTTACCCTGGCAATCTCCAGTATCATGGTGTTTTCTTCGGGCACATACTACGCCACTAGCCAGATAACGCGCTCGACATATTACTGCTTTGAGCGCATCGAGAGTAAGCGGACGACTCTCGCTATACAGTGTGTAGGACTCATGCTCGATGCTATCATCGTGATTCTTCTCTGGCGCTTGCTAGCCTGGTCGCGAACGGCCAAGCTACGCCTGAGAACTCTGGGAACAGTCCTTATTCTATCATCGTTAGGAATGAGCCTCGTGTGGGTTGGAAGCAGACTCTTCAGGAGATCATCTGTGTTGCACTCTGGCTTCGGCTTCCTGTATGGCTTTGACATTATCGTCGACAGCGTTGCTTTTGCGGCACTCATGATATCGGCTACATTCTGGGTATGTGAGACATCACCGCCCACGCCAGCCAGTATCATCACCTTTCTTGTGGGAACAGCAAAGGCCTGCCAGAACATTTACCAGTATGGAAACTATCTCCACCCCACGCGACTACCGGAGATCATGCCGCTTTGGTTCATCGCCTTTGGCATGATCATCTTCACCTACACTCACGGCGTACGCACCGTCATTTTCCTCCCTCGTTTCTTTCTTACAGCACTCCTTTTTGGACTTGTCGTGGGTACCACCGTCTTCATTAACAAGTCGGTCCCGCAATCGTTTCCTCGCCATCCTGTCGACGATCTCATCTACAGAGCTAATATCAGACAAGGCCGGTGGCTGCAAGAGGCGAGCACGAGTGGAAGTCTTCCCGTTGCTCACAAGATTTACAAAGATCGTCATGACGGACGAGACCCCCCTCCGGCATTTGCAGACTGGTATGAGCTTGCCAAAGATACTATCATTATCGATCGCTTTGACCAGATCGATAAAGATTTGGCTCCATTCAGAGCCTTTTCACCAGCGAAGCTACGGCAACGGGCTTCATTGTTAACTCAGATACATGGCGTTCACACGATCGGCATCAAGGATGGCAATGCTTCGAGGCTCCCCGAGATTACAGGTCATGATGCCGAGGTGCTGGACAACCTTGTGGCCACTATCAACAAGTTTGCCAAATTTCTGCCTGATATGCTCTTCCCTGTCAACCTCGAGATTACACCACGAATCCTTCCATCGTGGGAGACTGTCAACGGGCAGAACAGAGCCGATTTAACACCAATTGTCAACCTAATATCGAAGAGGTCGATCGAGGGTGGCAGTGCTGAGGGTGATAATGATGTGAAGCCTGCAGAGACTCCTGTACCTAAGCCCTTGCCTGCGTTACCAGAGTACCATTCAACAGAAAGGCAATCCGCTATATCCCCAGCCGACTATCGCCAGATGCAGGTCGAAGCATGTCCTCCTGGCTCACGCACCCGAACGAGCCCTCACTGGAACATTGGCGAGTTCTGCGCCGATTGTGTACGAAGACACTCAAAGGCCCAGGTCATGGTCAACTGGGATCGATCTCTGCAGTACTGCTTCCAGCCCGATCTTAAGTACCTTCACGGGATGTCCCTCTCGAGTCCTCACGCAGAACCGATCAGGGATCTGCTCCCCCTATTTGGACCTTCCAAATCGGAGCCATTCCAGGATATTTTGATACCCCTTCCGCAACCGGACGATGATAAAGCCGATATAAGTTGGGGTTTCAATCGTCGATATGATGCCATGTTCTGGCGAGGTCAGACCGGCAACGCAGCCATCTCTGATCAGGCATTGCGCGGAAACCACAAGTTTCGACTTCTCCATATGCTCGGCAACCAGAACCCTAACGACAAGGTCTCAATAGTCCTTCCAAGTGACTCAGAAGATTCCACATTTAGACACGAAAAAGTGCCGATTACAGAAGCAAATCTCGTTATGCCCATGAGTGTCGGCATGAATGACTACACAGGCTGCCTAGGCCCTAACTGCGAACCCCTCCGTCAGACTTATCCTGTCGTTGAAGAAGCTCAAGACCAAGAGTCCTTCGAGTTCCGCTACATCCTCCTCCTGGACACGGACAACGGACCCTCTCCCGATCTTCTCCGTGCGATTCGCTCAAACAGCGTGCCTCTCATCTCCACCCTCTTCCGAACATGGTACAGCGAGAGACTAATCCCCTGGTTACACTTTGTGCCTATCGACACGCGCTATCAGGGCTTGCATACGACCTTGACATACTTTACCGGCACGCAGAAGAAGGCACATCTTAATGGCCGCGATACCGACATGAAAGGGCAGACAAAGGATGCGGCGTGGATCGCCCAACAGGGTGCTAAATGGGCAAAGCAGGTGTTGGGTGAGAAGGATAGAGAGGTATATCTCTTCAGACTGCTGCTCGAGTGGGGAAGGTTGATCGATGATAAGCGTGATGAAATTGGGACCACCAAGGATGACAAGGGCAAGCTCCAGAGTTCTGCTTGGACAAAGGATCAAAAGTGGTAGTTTTGAATGGTTCGAATTGTGCTTCTGTTTTCAGTTTTATAGGAAAGGCAGGTATTCATACTGCTTGCATTTAGTATTGTATATATTCACTAGGATGGACTCTGGCCAGGCACAGACATAGGAGCAACCGGCCGGACATGAACAAGGCCATGGGACGTCCACAATGGACGCACACGTCTACAATTGTTAAATGATTCACTTTAGAGTATTTCACTGCTGTCAAAACTTGAAGAACACGCAATGGATCGAAGAGAGTGGACCAAGAACACCGACGATCACATGAGCGGCATCGTGTGAGCTGGCCGATCGACTTACACATTGCCTCCCTAGGCCTCCGTATGGAATCGGTAGTTAAGGATAAGCATGCCGATAATTGCGCCATTGTCGGGCTCGATCTGCGCAGAACAGACCGTTTCCAGCACACACTGTAATGTCTTGAGGGTCTCTGCATACACTGACAAGCCGGAAAAGTGAAATATAGTTGAGGCGTATCAAGATGCAATGCTGCGGCATATCAAGGCACACCATTGTACGTACTATCGTGGAGCGGTTCCGGGACGCTCTCGGTCCAGAATAGCCCGATAAGACGAAAGCCTCATCCACTCCGGCATGGGTACAAGCTCCAGTCCGGCAAGTGCTCCTTGCGATTCGGGAGTGGACGCCGGGGATAAGTCCGGGACAAAGCCCGACATTAAAACTGGCTGGGTTCGACAGGAGAAGTAGTAGCCAGGATGTAACAATTATGCTGATACGACCTCGCATCAAGGTTTGAATCACTTGCAGGCCATGGTTCCCAAGTTTTGTTAAATAAAATGGTAGTGACTCGATGAAGCCAAAAGTGATAGCAGGTCAGGTACCCCTTCTCCGTCGGCTGAAGGCGCCTTGTGTCGGTGAAAGTCCAACGTCGCCGGTGGGGATTGAGACACCGATTGGCCGACGATAATGGATACACCAAGGTACGTACTAGACTAGGAGTTACGTCGGGTCGGTTGCCCACCCGTAGCAGAGGTACAAGGTGTCGATGAATCAAGCAAGTCGTTGTGCACAGGGCAATGACAGGAGCCAAATAGTGGATCAGATCTGGTGATGTCTCACGAAGGGATCTCGGTGAAGACCCGGGACCTGGCTTGACTGGGGTGCAGACCCAACTGAACAGATTTGGTTATGTGCAAGAGAGTTTTATTGCGTGCCATGACACCCTTCTCGTCCCCAAAGAGGTACAGTACATTGCAGGGACACTGAGACACAGGAGGGATGAAGTACATCAAGAATGGCCTCATGTATGGGCTTGCGATGCTCGAAGAGGTATGAGATGAGACCATCACGGCCTTGGTGTCAGGCAGCCACCTACGATGTATGTGACCATGTGGAGGTTCGACATCTTGTAGCTCCTGGTGTTGCGCATCCACAACTGCATTCGGTGCGTGATAACAAGGCGAGCCGAACGATTGTAGGTATGTATTCGTACGCATAAGGCGGATGGATGTACTTGGTAGCATCCGACTTAACCTCGGTGAATCTACTCAAATTGCCCCAAGACGCTGGGGCCGACTGACTTTAGCAAGAAGAAAAGAAGAAAAGAATGGGCCCTTGTTTGGCTCACAAGCATGGGGGCGGAGAATTGTTCCAATGACCTGGCCATTGAGAACCCCTGATAATGATGGACCTCTTGGCATAGGTCCCCTAGCTGCCGGTGTCTTCTGCTTGAATCCTGGGGTGAGGTGAGCTGATTGAGCACCTTTTATTGCCGAATTCTTATCATTATCGTCTCCGAGCGGGATTGAACCACCGCCATTCGGCACATGTTCTAATGTGATCGTGCTGAATTGATACAGTGAGCGCCCCTGTTGAATGATCTGTTGTATCTTTCTTATCGTGATGCTTGGCGGCTCTGTCATGCATGCTCCATTATAGGAACAACAGGTGTGTGGTTGCTACTTTGGGTCGGAATAGCCACTGGGAGGGACGGGATGACGGATGATGGGTGGCCAGCCATGTGCCTGGGGCTCTGCAGAGAAAAACCGAACCTTCACTAACAACAACCATCAAGTCAACCTTCCAGTAGTGCCTGGTGGGACAAATTGAGTTTGGGCTGTCTGCTTCTTCCCGAGGTCAGAGCCGAATGGTTTCGTGGCTACGGGGCCACACGTCCTTCTCACCGAACCCGGACGGGGCTCGGCGGGCGACGAACGACAACACCCCGTGCGGTCTTATTCTGAGTGGGTTTTCTTTCTCCTTGAGCTACTGGAGACCATCTCCTCCACCATGGAGGCGCGCCTATGGAACAGGCGGGCACGGGGCACAGTTCTGGAGTGTATGGAGACAATTGGGGGAAGCTAAGCTCTAACGCGCAGTAGGGTGGTGGTAGGTGCGTGGAGCTGGTCTCGGTGTAAGTGAGAGTGCTTAACCGCGGATAAGCATTCAGTCTTGATGGCACTCAAGCTTTTGTCTCAGGAGCGGAAGCAACTTTTGTTGAGAGAGACGGCTCGCGGGTAGCCCATGAACGTTGATGAGCTCGATTGTTGCATTTTGATAGACAGCGTAGATAGATATGTTGGATTGCCCATGCCAACGCTAGCTTGGCTATGTCCTGTCAAGACGAAGCTGTTCAGGCATGTATGTTGCGAGTGGTACTGTTACCTACCGTGCCTACTTGCACTGCATGTATAGCAATTAGATTGGTGTAATCGAAAAAAGTTCAGGGCAGGAGGTAAATGGGGCATGATTAGTCAGTACCAAGGACAACGAATGGGTTAGTCTGGTGAAAGATAGTGCTTGTGTAAATTCAACGGCCAGAAGAGACGAACGACAATGACGGTAGAGGACGCCAGAAGAGATTCTTCATCATCGAAATAAAGCTAGAACCATACTCATGCAAGCCTAGCAGGTCTTGGCCTATTGGGGCTGCAGCTGCCGATGAGGCTGGCCGCAGGTCACCGGCTGGTGACGGGACCCGGCCACCTTTCGCGGAGATGGAGTTGCCAAAGGTGGGCGGGAGACAAAGTGACAACAGCAGACCAGGAATCATGGGTGCAAAAGCGGTTTCGGAGCTTCAACCATCGATGGCAGTATGGTTTGAAAAGCTGAAGAGACGAAAAGGGAGTAGTTAGGACAGCCTTTCGCTTGCGATAGAAAGGTGAGAATGACAACGTGATAAAGAGAACCAGGCTTGTGACGTTGAGAGAGGCTCGGAGCCGTACCGTCTGTGCTCGGTCTTGCACCTCCGGTCAAACATTAAAGTAGTATGTTTTGGACGGGTCCTTGCACAGATCCCTTCACAAGGAACCATGGGCATGCCATGCGTCGAGCAGGGGTTAGCCATCCATCAGTCCGTGGTACTGGTTGCACATGGAGTGTCTGGCTTAAGCTCGACTTGGTAAGTAGTTGAGAGACAACGTACGTACGCACTGCAGAACCTAGAATGCTGTAGATGAGATCTGCTCCAACTCGCTACAAGAGTAACGCACTTGATCGACCCCTTGTTTGTTAATGTTGGATTGGAACCATCCGGTCCAGCTTCGTCCTCAATTGAAGTGTGGGTGATTGCTCCATCGAGATGCTCCGGGGTGCTTTAGCGTAGGTGTGCAGAATAGAGTGTATCGTAAGCATATCGTATCGTCAGGTGAAATACTCCATCATGGAAAGAGGGAGGGTCCCATTCGGTCAAAGGCGCAATCCTCGGGTAATTAAGTTGAACCCTACCGAGATCCTGACCTTGATTTCAAAGTGCCCCGATATCGCCTCGTCTGATTGTCTGTTTGACCTTGAATGTCGCGTACCAATGATCGATGCGCGGTTGAAATCGACATACTTGGATAAGATCCAAGGAAGCTGGATCATTTCGGAGGGTGAACCCGGTCGCTTGTGTTGAAGGTTCAAGTGGGGAGGAGAATATCCAGCGTACATCATTGCCTGGTTGCCTCGAAAAAAGAAAGCAATCCCGAGGAAACTCCTATTGATGTCGCAGGAACACCAAAAACTCGCGTTGTCACGTTACAGGATTAACACGGAAGGTACAGTACAGACACAACAAGGCAAGGGCAGCTTCCAGGGTTAAAGATTTGCCGCCAGAGCCGCGCATGTCCAACGCTAGACATATGTACCTTACCCAGACTGGCGGGATGCAGAATTAATCAATTAATAATTGGACTGCAAAGATCCTTACTCTTGGGTCGAGACTCGAGGTTCGATTCCGGATTGTAATAATGTCAATAGAAGGTGCTGCGACTTTTGGTAGGAACTTGCACCGAGATGCACCTGCCGTTCAGTATCTCGGCCGGGATTCACAGCCGGATCTAGCCTAAATCGTCTCACCTTGTCTTCTCCCATACACCTCATTCCATCAAAGATTTGTTCACTATGGGCCTGCTGAACTTCTGTTGGTATTCCCAGGCTCTTGATCAATACATGCTTCCTGTCTGGGCTTCATACTCGAGCAGTTCTCAGCAGTCTTACTAACCTGGAAGTCTCATGCTCATGTCGAGCACCTGCACCTCATCAACTCGGCTTTATTTGTCCTGGTTCGGCATCGCCAGCCCGGCTGTTGTTGACCTCGACTGACCTTGAGCCCACCTCAAAAGCCCAGTGACCAGCGGGTTTACTAATGTAGTAACCCAAACCACAGTCATCGTGACTCGTTCCATTTTACCCCATCTCAGGTCCCCCAATGAAGGTTGATATGATTCCCGGGCCGGTCCCTTGTTTTCGTCTTCAAAGTACCTCTTGTATATAATTACCTACAAAAAGCTACTTTGGTTGATCTCCTGCTTCCCGGGGAAATCCACTTCCCCTCTGGCGGGCATTATTACCACCAGCGCTCCTCTCCGCCGTGACTTGAAGAGCTAGGGCTCCAGCTTGCTTCCCACCCACGCCCCTCCCCATCCCCCTTTCGCTTGTGAGACCCCCC
>JAASAY010000307.1:0-53352 GCA_014822085.1 Fusarium stilboides | reverse complement strand
CTAAGGTTATTATTATATTAAAAGAAAATAGGGCCTAGATAAGGGTATTAATAGAGTTATAGTAGAAGGTATATTAGGCCGACTAATAATGAGTTAAAGGGTGACTTAGGGGGCTATATTTGTGCTATAAACGAAAGTTAATTAAAGGTTTTAGGGGAATCTGCAGGACTGAGGGAGAATAAGGAAGTTAAAATATATAAGGTTTTTGACATATAATAATTTTAAACACGTGGAATGACTCGACTCGTTCCACTCCTCATAGCTATCATCCAACCCAGTCATCCCAACGCTGACTTCTTTAATCACCTTGTGAAGGCAAGACCGAACAAGGCGTAGCATCATTTCTTCCTATTCCTACTGACTTAATTGCCCGATCGAACGGTCCAGAAGATGTCATGCATGCGTGTCTTCTGATTCGGAGTAAAACTGTTGCGGCAAGGATCGGTAGTATAGTCCATGTAGTTATGCACGGGGTCACGACCTGGGAGATCAGGGCATGTGTCTTTACCCTCATGGCATTCTCCGTCTGCAGATGTGACCAGTGAAGCCGGAGTGTCGTCAATCATGTCACCGTCGCCTTCGCAGCCGCCTTGGAAAACATGCAGCAACCCAAACCAGTGTCCGACTTCGTCTATTTTTTTCGCATTAGTTGAAGGACTTGTGACAAAGCTGCAACGGGCAGGACGGTCACGACGTACGAATAAGGCTAGTTCCATAATCTCGGAACTTCGCCGTTCCACCTGGGAGGGTATTAATATTGAGATGGCATCCATCGAGCCAGTCCATTGACATGGGCCGGTCAGGATTGGCGATATTGCAGAATGCTGCCGTACGATTGATCGTGTCGTACCAGTAAACGTTGAGAGTATCCCGGGTGCCAATCTTGGTCCGCTTCAGGTAGTCTTCGTGGACTGGATCTGTACCAATAATTCCGAACTCCTCGTCATCCAACCTCCAATCATCAAATACAGCAACACTGCTGTTAATCTCTCGGTGAATGCTCCCGAGATTGAATTGGATGCCGTATTTAGCATCTTCATAGATTGAAAGTGTCAGCTCGAATATCCACTAACAAGCTTGTGCAACGCCGCTCCAGAATTGTATGGAGCTAGGGTAGGATAGCTTACACGCATGTTCCAGGATCCCGAACGGCTTTTTTAAGACCTTGTCGGAAGCATAAGTGCTTATGTTTGCTGTAGCTACATGCATGTGAACTGTAACTTTGATGGAGGGGAATGGCTGTCGACAGTCTTGATTAGACTGTCCTTGTTTCCAAGATCCCCAACGATCCGTACGAGACCCTTTGGAGCACCCTGAATAGCGCAATGCTCTTCAGATGATGCCCTTGTCTGCAAGAGCTGCGGTACGGAGTAAGTGGCGGCTGCAAGAGGGAGCGCCGTCATGAGAAGAGATCGTAGCATATGCATAGTATCCTGCAAATAGTGATGCGACGTTGCAGGCTGGAGGGCGATAAATCAGAAAAGATGATCATGGAAACATGACCTCAACAACGACATGCTTTGGTCTTCATATACTTAACTAGCTAATACATATGGTAGCATTCTAGAGAAGCGAGAACTATCCGACCAGGGTAATTCATTTGTCAGCGCATGAACTGATTTGACGGGAAATTAGAACGGTCTGTGCCGGAAACTTGTGCTGACATGCGCTTCCATCGAGGCAAAAAGTGTGGAGCAAAAGCTAAGAAGGACGTAATCAGCCTCTTATACACCGGTAGATGGTAACTTCAAGGCTTTCGTATTCTAAACTGGATCAATTACTGCGGTGGTCTACTTGGCCTTAATTCTATTCTTTCTGGGACAATTAGTTGCAGAAGTATTGACCTTGGTAACGTTGAGATTCCGAATATTAGAAGGCACGGCTCTAACCGTTGCAGTGCAGGAGGATAAAGACACCCTTGGCATGGAAATCCTAACTCCGTCTGACATGCAGCGTTTCCCCCCTTTTCCTCCGGAGCTTACTAGCCTAGGATGTCAATCCTCCTTAACTAGTATTATATTCCGGCTTATGCCTAAGTATTATATAATATCTCAAGTGTGCAACTCGTGGCCAGACTGAATCAGATTGTAATGAGTTGAATGTATTGTGTAAAATCCAGCTTCGAGCTACGTTGCACTAGGTATGCATCTCTATGCAGTAAGGAGTGATATGATGTGATAAATCACGATACTGAGTTGACGGCGCAAATTCGTACCCATGAGTTCACACTTCTGGACATTCCCTCGTAGTTACGGCCTAGCTCAGCTTCCTGGGAAAGAGAGATGCGGAGACTTTTTAAGTAATATGTATGGGAACTGTCCCCGATGAATTGATCTACTATAGACAAATTATAGCAAAGAAAATTATCCGTCAGCGTCTGACTGATTTATAGAAGAGTTAATCCCCGAGCCGCTGTTACTAGACGATGGTTATTAGTTAGACACCGAACTGTATCTGCTTACCTTTTATGTAGCGACACTTTATTTGGATCTGAGCCCGACAACTCAAACTTGTAAAGAGCTTATTAGAAGGGGCAAAGGGTAAAAGGTCGATGCAAGGGGTTAAATCAAGTAGTCGAAGATAATAAAACTAATTAGGGAATATTCAAGTTTCAGCTATACTAATAGTAACTCCTCACTTACTTGGAATGGAGCCTTATAGCCCCTCGAGAAATATCACTGGCAACATAAATTCGTTGCACCAGCGATCTAAGTTCATTAAGACCACTGAAAAACTATGATTTGAGATAAGAGGACTTCCGGAGGCGCATCACCACGCACAATCTTGGGCTTTCTGCAAGGCGTCATATAGTCATACAGAATTCTGTTTAATGTAGAGCACCTCGCCGAGACTTGGCATCTTCATTTCCTTAGTCTCGATGTTCTCTCATGTATAGTTATCACACAGCCGCATAACTAATTACAGAACGTTCCGAACTGTTTGATCAAGTGCCTTCGCAAACGTTTGAGTATTATGACTGTTTAGCCCAGCCACAGATATCCGGGAGGTTTCAACCATGTAGACATGGAACTTCTCTATTTACTCTTGTCAGCAGAGGCAACGATATAGAGAAGGTGCTATAGGCAAGAACCACCTACTTTCGAGATGGTAAATCTGTGATTTACTAATACCAATGTATGCAAACATGCCAGTTTGTTTGATCACGTGAGACCAGTCACCTGGAGTGTCAAGGCGTACTAGCTCCTCGTATAATTGTCGGCGTACAGCTCGGATACGGCTGGACATGACGACTAGGTCTTTAGCCCACTGTTCTCTGATGGATGTTGTCCCAAGAACTTGCGCAGCTACACGAGCACCATATGCTGGGGGAGAAGTTATGGTCGACCGCTGAACTTTCTGCAGGACGGAGGTTGCTACTTGGGCTGCAGAAGTTGATGGAAGGACGCAGGTGACAAGTCCAATACGTTCCCCATAAAGTCCCATGTTCTTGGCCATTGAAAGACATACCGCGAGCTCAACATTAAGCTCCTCTGAGAAGTACCGGATAGGCCAGGCGTCGTCGCTGAAAGAACCCGAGTTGAATCCCAAATACGCAGAGTCAAATATTGGGAATAACTTTCTGTCTGCGATAGTCGCTCCAATAACCTTCCACTGTTCTCTTGTTGGATCACATCCGGTGGGATTGTGGGCGCAAGTGTGGAGTACAACTGGTGAACCAGGCTTGGCGTCCTTCAACGCGCTTATGTATGCATCAAAGTCGAATGCTCCGTTTCTATAACATGGAAGCTTGCCAACCTCATAACCGATTGTAGTGAACATGGCATTGTGGTTCACCCAGGTAGGATCCGCTACGTAAATTGTTGTGGGAGTGTCGTTTAGCCTTCTCAGAGCGAGACCAATAAGGAATAGAGCACCCGTTCCAGAAAGGGATTGACACGAGGCGACCTAGTTGACAGATAAAGTGTTAGCAGGGCTGCGTTTGGGATCAAACAAATAAACATATCTTACCCTTTTTTCGGCCAGGGCGCGAGTTCCGTCAAATAAAAGCTTTGTCGCTTCAGTGACAAATGGCTGGTACCCAGTGATGGGGAGATACTCATGGTTGAACTCGCCGAGAGTGTTCTTGGCCATCTTGATAGCTGGAAGCACCCATGGCTTTCCATCGTCGTCTCGATAAGTGCCCTGGCCTAAGTTGATCTTGTCCGGGTGAGGGTCCGCAAGAAATCGGGTTGTAACATCGAATTGGATGTCAGAAGCAACGAAGTCAGTGCTTTTAAAAATGGATGGGCGTAGTTGATTGCTAGCCATGGCTGAGTGGAAGGTGGCAGCGTGTTTCCGAGGAGGAGATGAGTTTCGTGTCGTCCGTGCAAGATTGCGTATCAAGTTGACTGTGGTTCTCGGAGATCTGGTGAAAGACATCGAGTCAGTGACCAGGTTTCCGATCCAGTTTAGACGTTACAAAGACTTATAGGAGGTCAAGTTACTAGATGGGGTTGCCACTGAAGCAGTATACTTTGCAGCATCAACGCGGAGAAAGAGAGAAAGCCATTGCATGCCGAAGTCTGAGCCCAGTCTGTTGCACCGGCATCATGCACCGTCATTGTGCACCTCCAAGCATAACTGACTAGTCCGTCCTCATCGGCATGATGGCGGCGAGAAACCACTGTTACGTAGAGTATACCATTGCATAAAAGGTTACTGCGGTGGCTGGCTAACCACTCGGAGAGCTTCAGACGGAGCACATCGGGGCTGATCACGGCCAAATACCACAGAGCCGAAAAACCTTCCTTGACTTCAATTCGGGCTATATGGGTTAGTTCCAGGCACCGACGCAAACAAGCCGAGCTCGGGCCCCTTGCCATAAACCGAGAGAGTGTCGCCGGAAAGTCAAAGTTTCGCCGTTGAGTAGGATCGCCCACCCCAGTGCTGAGTCTAGATCGACATGGACCTAGCACAGATGTCTTGGAAGATGGCTGATTGCACAACGTGTTGTGGATCAGATAACCTCATACAATCAGACTAAAATGCGGGGAAGTTGAGACATGGTTCCCCATGGGGTAAATAGAGGCCAAGACGAAGCGACGAGTACATAAACTCTCTTGTTTCTGACTCATTCCAACTTTTTCAAGTTGAATAAGGTGTTTTTGTTTCGAACAATCGATTATTCTCCAGCCTATCTCATCCTATATCCGATCCGTATACCGTTACAATGGCTCAGGACAAACAACAACCCGTTCGGCCACCGTTCGAAAAGGCCGACCTCGATCATGGACTTGCAGTTCAGATTGAAAATAACCACAAAAAACAAGATGAAACCGTTGTGTTTGATGAGATTGACCCAGCTGAGGAACGTCGAGTGGTCCGAAAGCTCGACAGAGTTATCATGCCTCTACTTGCCGCTGTGTACTTTTTTCAGTGTAGGGCCACCTCGAAATACCAGACTGATCTTCAACGATCTCTAAAGCTAACTTTGGACGTAGACCTCGATAAAGGTTCCATCAACTACGCGGCCATCTTTGGCCTTCGTGAAGACCTCCATCTCTCGGGCCTACAATATTCCTGGGTTGTTTCCCTCTTTTACTTTGGCCAGCTTTGCTCCGAATATCCCGCTGCTTTTATTCTAAGCCGTTTCCGTCTTACAACCTTTGTCGGAATAACTATCGTTATCTGGGGAGGTGTTGAGATGGCGATGGGCGCAAACAAAGACTTTCGAGGCATAGCAGCGACACGCTTCTTCCTTGGCTTTGCTGAAGCTTGTGTATCCCCCGCCTTCATCATCATTACCTCGAATTGGTATAAACGAAACGAACACCCGCTACGTGTTGCGACCTGGGTATCTATGAATGGCATCAGTCAGATCGTCGGCGCCTTACTTATGTATGCGGTCGGCCACGCTGATCTCGCATTATCAAGCTGGCGCGCGATCTTCTTGATTTTCGGTGGTCTTACTTGTGCCTGTGGTATTGCATTCTTGGCTCTGATGCCAAGAGACACGACTACAGCCTGGTTCTTGACTGAAAAGGAACGACAGATAGCAACCCAACGTTTAGCTATTGACCGTGCCACACGGGATAGGGCAGAGTTTAATAAGGTCCAGATGTACGAAGCATTAGCTTCTCCCTTAACTTGGCTTTACTTCTTCATGGCCCTTTGCATCACGCTTACGACACCTATTCTCAAGGTATATGAATTGCCTTCCCTCTTTGGAGCCCATTACTTACTTCAACAATAGTTCTCGGCCATTGTCATCAACGGCTTCGGGTACTCCAAGTACCAGTCGATGCTTGTCGGCCTACCTGGTGGTGCTATCAACTTTATCACGGTTTGGATGTCTGCACTTGTCCCCAGATTCTTTCCCAACACTCGCATCTATACAGCGATCGGACTTACATTTGTCCCACTCGTCGGCTCCGTTATTCTTGTCGCTTTACCTGTTGAAGATGGCACGTGGGGTATCGTCGCAGCAACTTGGTTAGCGGCTTGCTGTTCAGCCTTAATCGCAAGTACCGCATCGCTGATGGCGAGCAATGTCAAGGGTAACACTAAAAAGAGCGTTGTTAGTGCCGGGTTCTTCGTTGTATATTGCGTCGGGTGTATCGTCAGCCCCCAGGCATGGACGGAAGATGATTCACCACGATACACCAAGGGGTGCTTTCTCAGTATCGCTAGCTGGATCGCTTTGATCATTTCTTACGTGGTCTACCTGATTCTTGTCCGCAAGGAGAATTCAAAAAGAGATGCCTTGGCCGCGGAGGGAAATGTCGAATACATGACTGGAGGATTGGGTACTCGAGGAACGACTACAGGCGTGTCGGTTGATTCGGACTTGACTGACGTCAAGGATAAGGGATTCAGGTACAGCACTTAGCTTTGAACAACGCCGCTTGATCATGAAGGCAGGGTCACATATTCGGTTACTCAATAAAAAGCCATGTTGCACACCGAGTATGGCAATAAATCCAGTTTTTGGTGGTGCCTTATTTCTTCGGTGAAACGCAAATCCTTAACTTAAATGGTTTCTAAATCCACAGATCATTTGAATCCTAGAATCAAGCCTGTCCCAAGAAAGGATACAGTGAAGCGGTGTAAGCCACCTTGTTTTATCTCTCCAAAAAATTATTCGCACGAGCTTTCTGAATGGCGCTGAACCAGATGTCCGCCATTTTCTTGTACCCTTCATCGCTGGGATGGGTGCCATCCATCAAATCATTGAGGTGAGGTCCTTCGGTACCATTCATGTCTGCAAGAACTATTCTCTTCTGTGCGGCCGCCTTTAGCACAGCCAAGTCTCGGAGTTGGCTGTTGACACGCAGAACTCGCGAGTTCACTTCCTTGTCCGCGTTTACGAGTAGGGTTGAGAGAATGACTGTAGAGAGGGGAGATGCCTCCCACAAATACTCTAACATATCACTCATGCGCTGGCCGAAGCGATCAAGTTGAAAATCTTGGATACAATCGTTAGATCCAGCGTTGATTGTGAATAGGTTGGGCTTGATAGTCGCAATGGATCGTCTAGCTTTGGCCTCAATCTGGTCAAGCCGATACCCGCGCCATCCCTCGTTTTCGTTGTTATCCATAGATCCCGATTTGCGTGAGCCAAGAATGCGGACTTGGTAATCATTGGCGCGAAGCATATCGTGCAGGAACTTTCTATACCCGTTACGATCTGACGATCCAACACCATAGGTGACTGAGCCGCCTAACGGCATCAGACGTAACGATAGATTCTTTGACGCCCTCTGAGAGCCGTAGCGAATAGTTGACACTTGCAGAGCCTTACTACCAATTGTGGATCCGAGGCGATCTAGAGTGGCACATCGGGCAGTAAGAGGTAGCCAGCGTGGCCGAGAAATCAAGGGTCGAGACAGCATGGTTGATGCTCCAATGGCGATACACTGTTGAGCTGGTGGGGTTGATAGCAGAGTTCCTGGCTAGGTGTAGGTAAATCTAACCAGGACAATGTTAAGTAGCCTCGGGCGCGGCTTCGAGTGTAGCCGCCGCCGCTGGGTTCGGTTGATTGCTTGTATTCCGAGAAATTGTACTTTGGGGCCATACAAACACTAGACCAATCAATCAATCAGAATGCTGATTCACCCAATAGGGTTCGAAGGCAATATAGCTTGTAAAATACTCGTACTCACGGAAAGCCGATGTAGTCACAGAACATGCAATGTTGTCACCGTGATACTTCTTAATTGAAGAAACACATTTTGCTTCACGTGGCAATGGCAGGAGGGAGGATATCGCGGGAGGTCGGAAATGTTTCCACATACCGTACTCAAACTTTTGCTAAAAGTTTAGGGTAAGCGTCGGAGACTAGTTGCGGCCCCGACATCCAATCACTTTCTCAGAAAGGCCATTTGTGTCCACTGATTCAAACTTGGGGCTGTTGAAAAAGAGGGGCCGAGTGAAGATCTTTGCCCACGTACTGCGCGGAGAGACTTCGTTACCGCTAACGTCGGTAGGAAGCAATCAGGCCGGCTGACCTTGGCAATTGGAGATGACCCCATGTAACTGACCGAGCGTATCGAACATGGAGTCGCCGCCGGGGGAGTGAGTCGATTGATACTTGATGTACTATCCGACCTATTCGAGGATAAGTACCCCTAGTCCATTCAGACATTCACGCAATAACTTTCAGTAACCACTTTACCCAACATCATCGCCATTATCATGCATCTCACCGCTGAATACACCCATTTTTACAACAAGACACGCCTTGACAAGGCCAGTGAAGCTACTGCAGCTCTATGTGTTCAAAATCTTTCGAAATGGGCGGAAGCGATTGCAGAGATCAGCACATGGCCCGAATATGAGCCACAGCCCTTACACTCGCTTCCCCGCCAGGCAGAGCAACTTGGCATCAGCAAAATTTTCTTCAAGGATGAGAGCAAACGCTTTGGCACCTCTCTTGGATCCTTCAAAGCACTCGGTGCTCCATACGCCGTCTTCAAAATCTTGGCCGATCAGGTCTTTTCAGAGGCAGGCGTCAGGCCGGCATCAGAGGAACTCCGAACTGGAAAGTACAAGGATATTACGCAGAAGGTCACTGTCTGTGTCGCTACAGATGGAAACCAAGGCCGAGGTCTCGCCTACGGTGCCAAGATCTTTGGTTGTCGTTGCGTGGACTACATTCACAACCATGTCAGTTCCGGGCGCGCGGAAATGATGAAGGACTTGGGCGCTATTGTCATCCGTATCGATGGCGAATACGAAGCCTCTGTTGAGAGAGCCAAGGAGGATGCGCGAATGAACGGATGGCATTTCGTGAGCAGCACTTCCTGGAGCGACTTTGACAATGGTATCCCGCAAAATGTCATGAATGCTTACATGGTTGTCGTGGAGGAGGCATTGCGAGAAATTCCTGCTGTAGAAGATATCACACACGTTTTCGTGTGTGGTGGTGTTGGCAGTATTGCCGCAGCCGTATTCCTGGGTTTCTTCACTCGCTTCTCTAAAATTCAACAGTCAAACCAAGGAAGAGTCTTGACCCCTCCAAGGTTCGTCGTGGTTGAGCCCACGGAAGCAGACTGCTTGTACCAAAGCGCCAAAAAGGGAGAGATATGTCTCTCTGAAGGAAGTCTCCGTACTTTGATGGCGGGTCTTGCTTGCCGCGGTCCATCACCAGCCGCGTGGAAGATCTTGACATGGCTCGCCAGCGACTTTGTTGCTGTTCCGGATGAAGTCGCCATTGAGGGAATGAGGGAGTTGGCGAGAGGTCGCGAAGGCGATGTACCTGTTGTTTGTGGAGAAAGCTCAGCGGCCAACATGGGCGTGATGCTCCAGTCTGCCAACGATGATATACTTCGTGAAAAGTTGGGATTAAATAGCGACAGCCAGGTTGTTTTGTTTGGGCTAGAGGGAGCTACGGATCCTGTCATTTATGAGAAACTTGTTGGCAAGTCTCCTGAACAGGTTTTTGCCGCACAAGAACATTCTTCCAAGATTTGAAGGAAGCTTGTAGGCTGTGCAATAAATAGAGATTCACATAATACAATGGTTTAGACATCAAGATTGGTACCTCGACCTATGTATGCTTGAGAGTCCATAAGGTCTCGAGTTCGCAACGAAGCCGAATGTGCCAACTTCATACAATAATCCATTGAACAGATAGATGCGCACCATTTTAAGTACGTTCTTGTTGTCAAGATACCTATTCCTCTGCTTTGCAGAGAGAACATCTAGTCCGCATCTCAGGTAGGGTTGTACAGTTATAGATTAGAAACAGCATGTGAGAGGTTGGACTTTTAATGCTCAAGATTCATAATTAACTAAGGGACAGATACAAACTTGCCGACAGACAATGCAACAATGACCCTTCCATCTGCACTTTCTGAGGGCATTCACCTTAATAGTGAACAACTATCTCTTTTGGCATTACGGGTTTGACGAAGGGAGGTAAGCCGTTGCCTCGATTTCCACATCAGAATTGAATGGCAGCTGTTTGACCGCAACACAAGTCCTCGCCTAATAAATGCCGAGTTTAGCAAGAATAGTTGTCGAGAGAAGATTGGGGGTGCACAAACCGGTTTGACACCTTCAGTAATCACTTCCATATAAGCCCCGTTCATTGTGCCGAAATCTTCCATGTCAGTGATGAAGATATTGACTTTTACCTAGCAAGACATCAGCGATCATGGTCATATATAATTGAACGTATCATAGCTCACCAAGTTGGCCACGGAGGTGCCAGCCGCCTCCAGGATGTTGGAAATGTTCTTTAAGGCTTGAGTCTGCTTTTGTCAACCAGTTATCGTGTAATGGTGGATGAAGGCATGTATACCGTGCGGTTCGCAATGGTCCCTTCAACCATTTTGCCAGTGATGGGGTCCATTCCCAAGCTACCAGATACGTATACCATGTTACCGACAACCACACCCTGAGAGAGGAATGGCTTAGGTGGCGGGGCGGCGCCAGTCCGCACTTCCCTCTTAGTTAACTCAGGCATGTTGAGTAATGAAGATCAAGGTCAGAGATCACGAGTCTGCTGGAGTCAAAGTAAAAGATTCTGGGCGCAAGTCTAGAACCGATTGAAATACATCTACTTTACGCTTCGGCTATCTGGGTTTCACTGACTCTTTCTCGGGAAGCTAAGGCCCCCAAGATTTCGGGAATCAACTCTCGGCCCCTTGGTTAGTCTCCGGTTTCTTGTCTCGGCGCTTGATCAAATTGACCGCTGGGCCGAAAGCGGGGATGATCCTTAGAGAGTACGTTTTCCGGGTTTCCCCATATCTGGGGTTATGATTGAGATAAGCTCAGGGTGTGGGAGAGATCTCGGTGGACCAGTGTTGTGGTAGCTACTTATGATGTGAGATCCTGAGTTTGATGGAGACTCGTGACCTTCCAATTCTCACAACACAAACATCCTTTCTTCATTGTCAACATTCAGTTTCATCAGATTGTACCTGCGAGTACAACTCACTCGTAACATGAATACCACTCCTACAGACTTGACGTCTAAGGACGTTGAGAAGATGGGACAGTATGAGGGCAGCGTGACAGCTGGCCAAGTGCAAGATACCAAACAAATCCCACACACCACAGGCTTAGAAACGAGCCCAGAGACTTCCCTCCACCGAGGTCTTCAAGCTCGACACATTACCATGATTGCTATTGGAGGGGCTATCGGTACTGGGCTTGTCATTGGCACAGGCAAAGCCTTAGCACAGACGGGCCCCGGATCCGTTTTGATCTCCTATACGGTGGTTGGTTTCGTTGTGTTTTTAGTTATGGCAGCGCTTGGCGAGATGGCTGCCTGGCTTCCAATCTCGGCGGGATTCACTGGCTATGCTGCGAGATTCTGCGATCCTTCTCTCGGCTTCGCTCTTGGCTGGTGGTGAGTGTTTGTCTGACTCTCATGGAACTTCATTTGGAAGTTTCGATTAGGGGCACCAACTGGTAGAATTCTGCTAACTATATCTCTTTTAGTTATTGGATCAAGTATATTGTTGTTACCCCAAACCAGTTAACCGCCGTTGCTTTGGTTATTCAGTTCTGGGTTGACCGCGATACAATCAACCCAGGAGTATTTATTGCTATCTTTCTGGTTGCAATTATCTGTATTAATTATTTTGGCATCAGTTTCTTCGGGGAATTCGAGTTTTGGTTGTCGTCATTTAAGGTTCTGACTATCATCGGAATCATCATCTTTTCCTTGGTACTTGCTCTCGGCGGTGGTCCAGATCATGATCGCAAGGGGTTTAGGTATTGGAAGGACCCAGGGTATGTCTCTCTTCTCTAATTTCTTTCATATTTGGCACCTAATTAATGTCTATCACAGTGCTTTCAGAGAGCATATAACCACTGGTGCCACAGGAAGATTCGCCGGGTTTTGGTCTTGTATGGTCAACGCAACGTTTGCTTATCTCGGTACTGAACTTGTGGGTGTAACTGTTGCCGAAGCCCAGAACCCACGCAAAACGATTCCTCGCGCTATCAGACTCACGTTCTATCGAATCCTCGTCTTTTACTGCCTGAGCGTCTTGCTTATCGGCATGATAGTTCCCTGGAATTCAGATCGGCTTCTTTTTGCGACGACAGAGGCCAAGACCGGCGCTGCAGCTTCTCCCTTTGTAGTTGCTGCCGAGATCGCTGGGGTCAAGGTTGTTTCTCACATTCTCAACGCATGTATTTGCGTTTTCGTTTTCTCAGCATCAAACTCGGATCTTTATATCGCCAGCCGGACTCTTTACGGCCTCGCCTCAGAAGGACAAGCCCCAGCAATCTTCAAGCGTACTGATTCCAGGGGTGTACCTGTTTATGCTCTTGGATTCTCGGCCATGTTCGCTTTACTGGCTTTCATGAATGTTTCAGACGACTCCACTAAAGTTTTTGGTTACTTTGTGAACCTAACAACTATCTTTGGTCTGGTTGCTTGGATATCGATCCTCGTCACCCACATCTTTTGGTGCCGAGCGCGGGTAAATGATGATCAACTGCCTTACGTAGCCCCGTTCGGGGCACGTGGTTCCTATGGCGCTCTGATCATATGTATCTTGATTGCCTTGACTAAAAACTATGACGTGTTTGTCGGGGGTGATTTTGGTAAAGAGAAGTACAAGACGTTCATTACTGGTTACATCGGGATTCCTGTCTATTTAGCCCTCATCTTTGGGCATAAGTTGGCGACGAAGAGTCGCGGTTTTAAGCCTCATCAAGTTGATTTGTATACAGGAAAAGATGCCATTGATCGCGAGGAGGAAGCCTTTCTTGCTCATCAAGCCGCGCAAAGGGAGACAGAGGGGGCTCACGGCAAAAGCTGGTTCTACAGGTCTTTTATCTCCTGGCTGTTCTAAGCTGGTAGAGTAGCCCATGTTGTCTAACATGAACCCATCTAAATGTCTTGTGTTGGCATGACCCGAAATCGACCTACAGCACAAGAGCCATGAACTCAAATGTATGGGATACTTTATCTGATATAGATGGCCTTCGGCTCAAGAGAATGATAAATCCTATTCAGTATCACCTGTTTAACTTTCATTAATACAAGTAGCGTGGGAAGCGTGAATTGTGACTATCTGAACTTATCGGTTTACTACTCTTCCCTCACCCACGCGCTGTGTCAGGGTGGATTCGCGTGATCGACCTTCTTATTAGATAGGTACAAGAACACGGTCTTGTCACTTATCATAACTCATCTGCTTAACCCAAGCGTCAATCACACGCCTGGGAGGAACTTGCAAGGCCATATAAATGATGATATACAGAAGGTGACCGAGCAATGACTTGAGCATAATATCGTGATCTGCAGCTTATTTACTCTATCTTGTCTAGGGTATAGATGCATCCAATACTCTGTTGTCAGGACAGTGGCCGATGTAAGTGCTTGGCTTGCTGGTAATCACTACGAGTATCAATAAACCACTGATGAAGGCAGCAGCTGCGGCTGATAAAGTTAATATTACAGTTTCTTAGAAAAGGTGCAAATGATACAGACTTACTAATTGTGAAAGTCCATCCAGCACCAAAGGCATGGAGGGCTGGAAGGCGACTTGCGACGCAACCGGCAGAAAAGCCGTATTGGAAAATATACTTGCAGCTGATTATCTCTCTCTTCTTTTCGGGATGTACCTCTGTGCCGCATCGTTAGATTCCAGTTGAGCCAAGGTGTAAGATGTTCAATGTACGTACCAGCTGCATACGTGTTCAGGCTACTAAAAGATGCCATTAGGCTGAATCCAGCACAAAAGGCACTGGCTGCTGGGAGAGCAATACCCCCAACCTCTTTTTCTAAACTCCACCCAAAAGCCACGTTACCGCCTGGAAGTATGATAAGCATGTTAATTAGACCAGCCCTGAGCCTGTCCTTTGGCAATCTAAGGCCGTCGCGCTTCTCGATATATCGCTTAACAGTTTTATCAGAGAGTACTCCCCCAATTATACTGCCAAGAACGAATCCGGTTCCAGGAGCTAGGTAGAACAGGCTGCTCGCTTGCGGTGATGCATAATCGAATCGTTTCTGGACGACATAGCGGATCGAGCTGAGCATTCCGTATAGGTTAAACGACAACAATCCACAACATACATTCTAGGCATCGGTCGTTAGATCCGAGCTTAAAAGCTTGTCACTGGCATCTTAAAGCAATCTTGAATTGACTTACCGACAAGAGTACTTCGGGATATCGCAGGATTTGCATAACCGGCAACGGGCTGAAAAGCTTTAAAACATTTCCAAAACTGGTGCTGCTTTTATGCTCGGATATAGTATTTGCAGCTCTTGGTGCTTCCTTAGGTAAAAAAAACAGGCGATAACAAGTCCCAATAAAGCCATCCCAGCTTGGAGGCCATATATTGCTCTCCAGGTAGTATAGGTTGCCAGAATGCCACCTGTCAAGGGTGCTACATATCTTAGCAACGTGCGTGTCATCGATCATCTGAGAAGCTCACCTATCATCTGAGCACTAACATGACTGCCCATAAATAAACCAACCGCTCGTCCACGGACTGTCTTTGAAAGGTTAGTCAGATTGCCGCAGAATAATGGAATGTTAACTCACTGGCTCAAAGACATCGGCAAGAATCGTCTGTCCTGAGACAAGGAACACAATTCCGGTTGTTCCCCCTATCACCCAGATCGATATGAAGACGGCGATAGTTGGTGCTACCGCTGCACCAATCGAGCATAGACATAATAGACAAGAAGCGATGAGGTACGTTCTCCGCCGCCCCAACAGACTACCCACAGGAAACCAAATGAGTGGAGAAATGGCCAACGCTGCAAGTACGCCGGCGTTTGCTGTGCTGATAGTGCTCGGCTGAACCGAGAAATCAGCTGCCACCTCGGGGGCTGCAGCAAGGATTGAAGCGACAGAGAAATTCATCGGTAACGGCATCCAGCTTACCGTCAAGAGGATGATCCATCGCCGCCAAGAGGTCACTGGAAGGATATGTTCATCCATGAGGAAACCCTCCTTCTATGGACAATCGGTATTGCTCAAAACTGTAGCCAAATGGGAGACAAGGTGGAACTGGAGAGACCACCAGGTAAGGGCACTACGTGCCATGTCTATCGTATCGATGGTGATTAGACCCGACCCGGGTTGCGGAGTTGGTCCCCTGCTATTTTCGGTGTCCACTACCCTGGGCCGAAGGTGGCTGTGTCGGCCACTAGGTAGACGACCGAGGAAAGGTTGTCGGCGGGGTGAGATAACGCCGAACGCACCGACAAATGGTGTAGGTTCCGAGAAACACGGGCTAGACAGTATCACAATGAGATTGATGATAGTGAGCATTGCATGATTGACGTAAAATATGGCATGATATTGTCAAGAGCGTTGTATTGAATAGGAAACTTCGAGGCTTTATAAATGTCAGCACCTTTAACGTCACTTCGGCGTAGGTACCAAAAAAATTAAAACCTTCCGAGTAATTTTTTTAACATCTCATCTGCAACAAGACTGGACCTAATCTGTCACCATGAGTAGCTACACGACCAACTCCAAGTTTGTCGATGCTGACGAGCTTCGCACGGATTTTGCCAGTGCAATGTCAGCCATGTACCGAAAAGAAGTCCCTCTCTATGGTGACTTGATTAACATTGTCCGAGATGTCAACACGGCAACACTTCAGAAACAGCGGGGCGCTGATGCCTCGTCGACATCTACTGCCATCCGAACCAGTTCTGAAAGGCTCACCCTCGAACGCCATGGTGCGATCCGTCTCGGGACACCCTATGAGCTTCAAACAGTGAGGCGTATCTTCACGGTCTTGGGAATGCATCCCATCGGGTACTATGACCTTTCTGTGGCTGGCCTACCAATGCACGCCACTTGTTTCCGCCCAAAAGCTGTTACCAGCTTGGATAAAAACCCTTTCCGCGTATTTACAACACTCCTGCGACCAGAGCTACTAGCTTCAGAGGAGGCTCGCAAGCTATCTTTGGCTTTGCTTGGGGAGCGGAAGATCTTCACGGACAAATTATTGGAACTCCTCGACACTGCTGAGAGCCAGGGGGGTCAGCTCACCCGCAGTCAGGCTGAAACTTTCATCCCCCAGGCCCTACTCACGTTCAGCTGGAGGCCCGTTGCGGCGTCTACCTTCAGTCAGTATAACGTTATTAAGGCAGAGCATCCCATTCTAGCCGACATCGCCTGCTTCCAGAGTTCTCACATTAATCACCTTACACCGCGCACACTTGACATTGATGCCGTTCAAGAAGCGATGCAAAAGGCCGGCATGGCCGTGAAGTCGCGCATCGAAGGGCCACCACGACGAACGTGTCCAATTCTGCTGAGGCAAACGAGTTTTTTAGCTCTCGAAGAGGCAGTAAAGTTTCCCACAGATCAAGGGGGAAAAGTCAGTGCTTCTGTATCCTTGCCCGGTACTGACTTGGTCGAAGCGAGCCACAAAGCCCGTTTCGGCGAAATTGAAGAACGAGGTGCAGCTGTGACAGCGAAAGGACGAGACCTCTACGACAAGCTACTGGATGAAAGCATGAGAAAAGCTGGCAATGCTAGTCCCGGCGATGCTGATGCCATTGTAGCTGAGACTTTCAAGCAATACCCTGACGATTGGACGGAACTGAGAAAACATGGGCTGATTTATTCCGAATTTCGTTGTGTGAAGGAACTGCCTGAGAAGCCCACCAACTATCGGGGCAAGGGAGCACTACTCGAGCAGCTCATTAAAGACGGTATTATAGAGGCATCTCCTATCACTTACGAGGATTTCCTTCCCTTCTCAGCCGCAGGGATCTTCCAATCCAACCTAAAATCCAAGGCCGGAGTTGATTCATCGTTGGATTTGAAGCCTTCTTCTGCTGATCGAGAGGGGTTGGAAAGTGCCATTCAGGAAAAGTTGTTAGATGCAGATGAATGGTACAGCCGCGCTATGCATGAAAGTCTACACAGTGTGTGTGCAAAGTTGGGATTGACAAGAGAGGAATTAATGTAACCTCAAGTAGGCTCATATCAATGACAGAATTTCAGACTATGGTGCACTTGATTTTCCAATGGCCTAGAATAGTCCCTTACCAAGAGAAAACGAAGGAGAAAAAAGTATAAATGTTTAAATTTCTTCTTGTGGTGGAATCAGACAGCTGGTGAGATGACCTGGTGACGCCAGTAATTTAGGTTCGCTAGCCTCTCGGTAGAAGTACGGGGCAAAATTGGCTGCTGATTCATCCGTGTGGCGTTCGGTTTTGGCAGGTTTCTCGCCGTTTCTTTGGCTTTGTCCCTCCCCTCAACCTCACACCGAGCGCCCAACCTTCTCATTTCTACGCATGAATCGCATGAATCACCAAAATTATCTCATCTCTGCATCTGTCAACTCCCGATAGCAAAAGAAGAGGACAATGCCGACCCAAGATGGCCTAGTTGTAGACGGCCCAAGCCGGGCGGCTCAGCTGGTCACATCCAAGCTGAAATCTGTAGCGTCCGTCTCTCTTATTCAGTAAGGTAGTACGGCAGTCAAAGCTGATGACGATAAATCCAGATGTAGAAAGTGTCATTCACGAAAGGTAAAATGTCCCGGTGGTCATCCATGCCGCAACTGCGTGCAAATGAGTTGCGAAGCCGAATGCATATATCCCAAACGCGACAGACAAATCAAGATCAACCAGAGGTAAGTTTAAGACTGTTTTATCAGATGTATGACTTATTTTTTGTAATCTTGGTAGCTATATCGAGAGCCTGGTACGCGAAAACCAGGAATTGAGAAATCGTAACCGACAAGATCGGGTACAAGCGACTGCAGCGCGAGAATCCTCGAATGATGCTGCTGTAAATGAGGCTCAGCGGGACACAGCATCTCCCAGCGACCCCAGCCATAACCCGGTACTTGACGAGAAGCCATGGTTCCTCTCCACCAGGTCATCAGATGTACCTATCCTCATTGGAGAAGTTGCAGACGCAGCGTTCGCGACGCGGTTTCGTCAATTACTTAAAAATCAAGCACTTAACCACACACTACGCACCAGTTATCCCGAGAATGGGCAAATAACAGAACTTGCACAGTCCGAGTGTCCTTTTCCGAACTCTACTCACGCTCGATTCTTGGTTCGGGTAGCTCTTAAGAGCCTGGATGGACTTTTCCATATTGTCCGTAACAGCCGCGTGTGGAAGTTACTGGAACAATCTACCCAAGCACCTCACACCTTCGATACATTATCACAGTGTAAGCTCATGGCTCTCTTGGCTTTGGGGGAGCTATACTCAAGCTCTTGTCAGGCCCAGGGAACAGCTATCCCTGGCTTGACCTTTTTCAGTCACGCGAGTAAGACTTTTGATCTGCTCCAGGAACGGCCATCAGTCAACACAATCGAGGTCTCTCTCCTTTTGGTAAGCAGTTCATCTATAGGCTTAACAGTTACTAATCATATCAGTGTCTCTACGCCCTCTGTATCAACCGGCGTCATTCAGCATATTTCCTCGCAAGCTCTGCTGTACGGCATTGCTTGGTGATGGGACTGCACTTCAACTTACCCGACTCTCAACTAAGTGACCCGGAAACCAAGGAACATCTTGTACGGATCTGGTGGACAGCTTATATCCTGGACCATACAAGTGCGTCCATCAGCAGCCAAATCGTCTCTATCTCGGACGATGAAATATTCGTCGACCTTCCATCAAGCACCATACGAGAAGCTGATTTTCAGCATACGGAACTACTTATCGCGAGAATACAACTGGCGAGGGTAACAAGGTCGATGATCAAATCCGTGTATGGAAGAACAAAAGAGGCGAAACCATTCCTTCAAAGAGTTCAACATGCTTTACAAAATTTAAAGCAGTGGCTACAGAGGCTACCGACCGATATACAGCTGGATTCAGAATCCTCACACTCGAAGCCAACAGCGGTTCAGTCCCTTCACCTTGCTTTCAACCAGGTAAGCAATATCTTAACTTCAACGTTCTCAGCTCATCGCTTCAGTCTGTGATTCTGGCAACCCGGCCAGTCCTTCTGCATTTATTACGAATGCACAAAGAGTCCAATGGGGATACCCCGGCCACAGCCGACCGCATGATTTCAAACAACGTCCAGGCTTTGGCAGAAGCATGCGTTAGGTGTGCTCGACACTCGTATGCTACTGTTGTCGAGTCCTGGATTGAAGGTTCGCTCAGAACTTTTGACTACTTCAACACACGATATCTCTTCTCAGCGGCAACAATCTTAGCTATATCTAGTCTCATCGGTGGCCCCGAAAGTTCTGAAGATCGGGAGAATTTCGAGTTTGCTAGTCAACTTATAGAGAAGCTTCGCGATTCTGGAAGTTTCTCGGCCACAGAGTTCTGCCGTCACCTCGAGGCTATGAGAGAAGACATCCGGAGCTTCTTAGCACAGGCGGCTTTATCACCAGATAACGAGATAGGACCAGGTTGTTCCGGTAGTCTAGAGACGACAAATCTCCTCGACAATATGGTACAGCCTACTCAGTTTATGACATCGGGTATGGCGCTAACTGAGCCCTCTTTGGAAGCTTTCTTGCAAAGCGAACAAGACCTACCACATGTAGATTTCCTACTGGACAATGCCCAGTTCGGTGATCTATATTGGCCCACATATAATCCTTCCTAATTAATCCAAATCATCGTCCTTTATTTGCTTGTAGAGCCTGCGATCTCACGTAGCACTGGTCTGCGTAATTTATGAAAAATGGAACTTATATACAGTACATATATACTCAACAGCTCTGATTGTTTCCCTTCTTTGTACTCGCCGGTTTTCACGGCACGGTTTGATAGCTTCTCGATTGAGTTAACGGCCCTATCCCTCGCCTCTCGAAGGGGAAACAGAGGACCATTCCAATGCCACCGATAACAGAACTTAGAAGGATGCGAGAGAACGAAGGCGTACAAATTGACTATGATATGTTGAACCTCACCCATTGGTAGAGTGGTTAACTGCCTTGGTATCCCTAAAGTCGCTTTTGTGAAAGGTGCGAGTTCGGAACCCACAAGGGATGTTGGTAACGGTATAAGTAAGACCCGGAAGCTGAACTGGGTATGCATGATTTGGGAAAACTACCTGACGGGGACAGCTACTGAACCACAAAAGAGAAAGATCCGCAGGAACAGTCACTAGTACAATACAGTATGCGCCAGCTGGCGAGAAATGTGATTCTTTACCTGCTCCTAGGAAACTGGTGGGATGGTAAAGGTTGCCAAGTTAATCAAGGTATAAGACAGGTTCCCCAAAAATGATTTAGCCCAGGACGGCTCTCATAGCTTCCTGGAGATTAGCCTCCGACTTTTCGCTGATACACAACAGTTGATTATCCAGCGCAAGAGGCTCGCTGCGGTACGCAGGGTCGAACATAGCTCTGTATATATAGGGACGGAAAGTCTCCATATCGTATAAGCCTTGTGTCAATCGATCATCCGCCGCGCCCTGCAAATCGTCAAGCTCGGCATGGACAGGATTGTAGTGTCTCGCTGGTGCAATGCGACTAGCTATATCGAGAAGCTGGTTTTGCGTAGTAATAAAGTCTCGCACAAACACGGCACGGTTCTTAGTGGTGACCAGGTTGTTCAAAACACCGACTACTGCCTCGCCTGCAGTGGGTAGAAGAACGCCACTAAATGGGAGATTGCCATCGCCAACAATGGTAGGCGTGTCACTGAGAACGTCGAAACTCATATTGTTCTCGAAGCCCCAGTCGAGAAAGGATCCAGTGTAAATGTAAGTGTAAGAGATACCAGTTGTGTTAGACTTGGCGACTAGATACTGATGAATTTTGACTTTTGGTACAAATAGAGGAAGCTTCTGTGCATTGGGATTTTCGAGGTCCGCGCCGAAATCCGACGGAATAAATCGGTTTACGCCAGCGGCAATACAAGCATCAATAAGCTCCAGCTGGCCTGAGATCCCTGGTGCACCCACAGTTGAGACCAGTGCATGTTGACCGGCAAGTGCACGGGTTAGGTCTTCAGTTGACGAGTAATCGACATCTGTAACTTGAATACCCGCAGGATAAACCGACTTCGATCTGAGGTTGCGTAGGACTCGGACATTCAAGTGAGGAGTTGCAATGAGCTTGGAGAGAACGGCGGAGCCAAGAGCCCCTGAGGCGCCTGCGATGGCAACATTAAGAATAGTGGTCATGATGGAAAGAGTATGGCTGAAATGGGTTGATATACTGTAAAAGGCGGTTTGCTGGTGTGCATCCTCATTTTCTTGCAGTAGAAAATGAGCTCTTTATATATGTGAGATTGACTCTACTCTTTGTCTAATTGACAACACTTTAAATTGGCGTGACTTGGTCGAGATTTGTCAGTGCGGAAACTAATGGGATGGCTGTAATCAAGTACATCGCTCTCATTGGCTGTTGATCCCATTCAATGCCGCTTCAGACCCACTGCTTACAGTCAAGTCTATTATTACTAATGCTCTCACACAAATACAAAGTCCAAAGTCGGTGAACTGAATAACCGTGGATTCTTCGAACTCACACTTATGCCAGGAACCCGGCAGATAGCGATGGGCACACGATTACAGAAACCAGGCGTAGAATCGCCCCATACTTGCCATTGCGGTAAAACCTATCTGCGGCCTGAGCATTTGCGCCGGCACATGCTGATACACAGTCATGGAAGGCATCAATGTCATATTTGTACCAGATGCTTCAGCAGAAAGTAGGTTCCCGTCATAATGGGATTTTTTGCCAGAGTTGACATTTCGGTCGCAGTGACTCTTTACAGCGCCACATTGCTCTTCATGGTGTCGGGCGCCGTCTTCGTCGAGCTTGCGATGCGTGTCGGGCGGGCAAGAGATCTTGTGATCGGGGGGATATCGACCAAAAGCCTTGTTCTCTCTGTTTGTATAGGAATAAAGCGTGCACATTCAGTTTCTATACTTCAAGAGGCGATTCGAAGCTGCCATCCACCGACTCAGCCAGAAGCCCTGCATATCATTGCAACATGGATGCCGATGAGCTAGCATTGGCGTCTAGGCCTATTGATGGAAGCGACACATCTGGCGTCGTAGATCACGTTGCTGATGGATCAGAGATTGCCAACACAGCTCTTGGTTTGCTCCGTCAAATCGTTGACTCTTCCAGCAGCGACTTGCAGAAAACACTCCAAGATTTCGAAGCGCCTACGCAAGTCATGGCTTGGTTCGAAGACCAGTGTCATTTCTATTTTGAACACCTACATCACCGGTGGCCTATAATTCACTATACATCGTTTGAGATTGAAAGCGATCCGATCGCCCTAGTTGTGATAGTTATCCTCCTCGGATGCCTGATACGAAAGCAAGCTTGCCCTGGTACCCTCGAAGTTCACAGGGGATTGACCATGAGTCTATACCGCTTTTTGGTATGTAGCACACTTATCGCCCGGAATTATGCTAACATGATGCTACTGTAGCTCTCTGCAAAGATTGCCACTCATGAAGCCTGGAACTTCAGGCTATTCCAGGCTATGCATCTCACGGTCGTGTTCGCCATCTTATCAAAGGTATACTCGAATCATTCATGTTGTTAATGCGTCTAACCAGGACAAGACAGAAAGCCAGCTAAGGCAAGCTAGGTTGCTATTCAGCCTCTTCGTCGGCGCCTTAAGGAATATCAACTTCTTTTCCGCTTCGGCTATGGCGTATCAGGAAGAGCATCACTTTTCGGCGACCTTCATGCCCTACCAGATGCTCACACGCGAGAAATGGAGAAGGTGCGTCACATATCGTCTGTCAAACTGTCACTCTGTGTGCTAATAATACTTCTCCCAGACTCGTTGTAAACTTTTATAAGCTAGACACATACGTCGCTATACTTCGCCAAGAACCCCCGATTCTTTACCAAACGGAAATGGAAGCCGAACTACCTGTTCGCTTCAGTTTGTGGAACACCAAAAGTCTCGACATCTTTTACGAAAGATTCCCTTATGAGCCAACAGGTCGACAGTCGCGGACCGTTAACCAGGTTACTACTGGAGACACCGTCTCCCTAGATATCCCTCTGTTTCCTGAAGATATCGAGCTTGGACTTTGTGGCATGGTCCAGCAGGTTTGGTCAGTTGCTGAGCTGCACTCAGTAGAAGGGCTTGATGTGACAGGGACTCCGACCTACCTAAATCTCCTCTCACGGCTTGAGTCTTGGAGAGTTCATTTAGATAATATATCTACTCAGCTCGATCAAGCCCTGACAGATGGAACTTGGACCGCGCAACACAGCCTATTTATGGCTTACGAGGGCAAGGACGATAACTTATTTGGGGATCCTGGTGAGGTCAAGAAAGCTCGGGTGACAACTTTGATCTTAGGCGCAACATCGCTGTACCGGCTACTTCTAGATATGCTAAAGGGCTCTGAGGGTTCCAAAGGCTCAAAGGAGGCGTTGTTACAGAGCTTCCCATCTAGTTAAGTACGTGCCATATCTATCGCATCGATAATAACAATAGTGATGCTTATTCAATCGATGATGATGAGATTCGAATCGGATTGAGGAGCTAGTCACTTGCGATCTCGATGCTCACCATGCTGGGCCGAAGGTGGGTCACTGTAACCCAGGCATCATTGGGAAAATCATGGCCACAACCGCCGAGCCAATTATTGCGTGTGCAAGCTGTTTAGCACGGGTTTGCTTTGTGGGTGACTGGGTGATCAGTCAAGATTCGGATATGGAGCCTTCATGGCAGTGGATCTCAAGATTGCAGTTAATCTAGACAATTCTGTGTAGGCAGTATGAATTTCTTATTCTAACAATATACGATGATACCAACCATTCCAGTTACTAACTGGGAGAGGCATTTCCATCTGTCTATTAATAATCGAAATTTTCAAATGCAACCTCAACGCTTTCGTCAGCTACAGCAAAGATACCAAAGACCGGTCCAACAAAATCCAGATCAGTCCTAGTTAAGGTATTGACGACTGCAATTGTATTCCAACATTGAGCAGAACCGTTCCCTAGGCAGTACATCAAACGGAACTCTTTTTCTGTGTACTCTAATGCAAAGGATATCGTTGCAGGGATCTCGTCCAGAATTCGTTGAGAGGTTTTCGAGATCTCCTGGGCATCATTCCTCTGCTCAAAAACAATGGAGCGGTCTGAAGCTTCGAAAAAGACGCGAAAGTAACGGTGCTCGCCTTTATAATATGCGAATCCACACTTAACCCGTGTTGGTTCCCAATCGCTCGAGATACCGGTAACAGTCACACTGCTTCGGCCCTGCAGGAGTCTTTGTCTCTTTCCAATAAATGTCGGCGATCCTTTGGACTCGAATACGTCGATAGGCGAAGCTGCAACTTTGAAGTCCGACCCATCTCGACTATAGTGGTAATTCTCCAGTAGGGCATCTCTTATGTAAACCAAGTCAACCGAGGGTGAAGAAGACAGGGACATGACATGGTAGTGAGAGGCTAGTCCGCTGGGTTTACGCTTGACGGGACCAAACACGGGCCATTCAGCTTGCCATTCAACGGGTGTCAAGAATGTCTCCCTGCTCATGGCATATCTACCATATTTATCCTTTCGAGCAGCCAAGTAAACCGCCCACCACTGGTCTTGACTATCTTGTACAAGATCACCGTGGCCAGTGTGCTGTATATCGTTGTCGGTGCCGGCTGCCGTCAGTAATGGATTGGACAGGCAGGATTCGTAGGGGCCCCATGCGTGCTGAGCTTCTTGCTTTTTTCTTTTATATTTTAATACAAGAATGCTTTATGCGCCACTATCAAACTAATCAAGACATAGCAAATCAAGGTTTTCAATCAAAGCAACTGAGATACCATATTGAAAGAAAGAAAGCAAGTTATGTACACGCGAAGACGGATTTCTTAATGTCGTTTTGGCGGGGCAACCAGTGTAGGTAAGTTGCTGAAAGTGAAGGTATCAGGAAAGTGCGCTAACAGGCGGGTCTAAAATTCCATGGTGTTGTGATTGCCTGTGCAACAAACGAATGCACGTGATATATCGCGCTAGTCCTCTGATGGGTCGCTCTGGACTAACTTTAATCCGAGCATGCTAACAATTGATTGGACTTAAGTCTGACACCTGAATTTGTGGATTTGGGACAATGTTCATTCTCAACTGTCGTTGCTCACAATAAGCGCCCAGTTGATGGATATCTCACATTTTTAGACTAAATACTATAGCAGATACACAATGATTCTATCTGTTATAAATGTCCCTACGTCTCTGTGTAAAATCATTTTTCACGGGTTCAAAGGAGGGTACTAACCAACCTTACCTACCCTACACATGCCAAGTATCTAGATGCACGGTGGTGTTAATCCTTCATTCCCTAAGGCAGACATCCTTATCGATTCAATAGCAATTTCGACAACCCATCAGCAGAATCAACTTGCACAGCCTCGTGCCAAAATACTCCATTTAACCAAATCACTATAAGAATAATAGAACCTTCTCCCCTAGGTTGACTATTCATGCTAACACACGTGCCCAAGAAGCTCACTAAAACCATTCATTCTTAAGCTCAGCAATGATGAAAGCCATCTCACTTCCCTTCGACCCCGTTTCCTTGACGGCCAACTTTCTCAACATCTAATTTTTTGTGTAATTGAACAACATGACACTCTCCACCGTCAGGTGTTTGAGGTCATTCACTCTGTCTCAGTCTCAAGTTTGGCACGGTTGGCCTGGATGACTACATCGTAAAGTGTCATCACCTCAGCAGCAGGCAGAGTATCTTGTGTTTTGCGCGCCGCGAGGGCACGTTCGACGACAGCTGGACAATCCTGCTGTTGCATGGCCCACCCGGCCCCCTTCAACTTGGAAGACCACTCGCCAGAACTAATAAATTGCCAGCTTCGACAAGCATTGAGAACGCTGTTTGCTGAGTTCGCCTCGTTTGCTTGGTGCCATTTGAGGGAGTCCGAGATCCCTTCCAGAATCCACCGGCGAGGGATAGCCCCAAAAGCCTCAGACACAGGGGCGCCATGCAGGCAGCGGCCAAGGTTTCGTCCCATGGCAATATCGAGCAAGAACCAGTGGCTTGACTCGTTGGCGGGATCAAGACTGACATGATCCGACTGGCTACGGCCGGTGTTCAAGTTGAATTCGAAACGTGGGTGGCGGTTGGCTGGACAGACAGAGTTTTGGGCATAGACCACAAACTCAAGCTTGGTAGCTGGGCAGGGCAAGACATCCTGGTTCAAGCGACGGATGATTTCCTGCTTCTCGACGGTTTCGAGCGGATCCTTCACAATTGCCTGCACATCGAGGTCGCTAACGCCTGGCTCGTAGGCATCATAGCTGGCTGAACCAAAGAGGTAAACTCCGACGAGCTGGTCTTGTAGGTGATCAGCAAGACGCTTGACGAGTTCGTCAAGGTAGGCTTTCACATCGTCTGGCAAGTTGCGCTCCATGGTGATCTCGACACTGATTTAGTAAGTTAGTCATTTAGTATTGCCATATTAGAAGTGTTTCCAACATTATCTGGATGTAGATTAGACTTGCGGCGGCTGTGTGATATATCGCTTGTTTGGCGAGTTTAAAGGGAGAGTGTAGTGGAGTTGTGATGTAAAAAAAAGGAGACGTGCCACAGAATGTAAGTTCAATGCATGCGGGGTCAAAACCTTCGAGCCTAAGGCATTAACTGACGCTATGGTCTGAACTGTTGTCGTACAGTCTCAAGGGTGTTAAATATTAGTGACTGTATTAATCTAGTCATATCAGTGGGAATCTTCCTTGGTTCTAGTTCTTGGTTATCTCCATATTAGAGCCACTTTAACGGCCGCTTTTGCCGGAAGATACTTAGTCAGGTGTTGTCTCGATAGCTGCGCAATCGCAGATTTCAACAATTGAGACCCTTATAGACTGGACCACCCACGCATCTAACTCTCTAACCACACAATTGTTGGTCATCAACTACATGTAAGAGACTTATCGAATACCATTTTACTGCGTTTACTTCAGTTCAATCGTATCCCCAAACCAGCTGTGAGTTCTCCTTAGCCCGTTGTCGGACCTCAGTATAAGTAGCTAGTTCGGGGATTAGCCCCCCAAAGGCGGTGAGGAATTCCATGGAGTTGAATCCGTCGATATCAGACATAGAGTAATTTTGACCGTGTAAAGGTTTGCTTTCTTCTGGAAGGAAATTTAACTGGAAGTTCCGACTGAGATGTATGGTTTTAAAGTAACCTCGGGTCGACTTCACATCAAGTCAACTTATTGTTGAGTTTTTGATGATGTGTCGTATTCTGTTAAACAAGTGATGCAGCTGAATAGGTAGGTAGTGGGACAGGAATGGTCACGTGCCGTGTTTGCTCACGCCCTTCAATTAAATGCAAGGTAGGCACAAAAATCATTTTGAAATAGATACATTACTCTGAAAGATTAACCAGACTCAATCTGTTGTTCTCGAAATGTTCTAGTCCGGTACATGGAGCTGATTGACTTCACGGACCTTATCGAAGTAGGATTTAGCTCCTAATCGCTGGGGATGCATGCTGGTATGATAAGGGCCTTATCATAAGGCCAAGATGCGCCGATGAGGCTTAAGTTCCATCATAAATGAGGGCACATCCAGTGGATGGTGGGCAGGTGAGGCTAACCCTAAGACAGACACTTCAAGGTACTGCTCCAACATACTCTCGGTCAGTTCATTGTGACCGGGATCCTCGGGTCCGGCTAAGTAACCGGGTAAAGTTTTTCCGTTACTCGGGCATCCTAACTCGCCCCCGATGCCGCCGGAGGGAACGAGAACCCGGATCGTAGCCCCACCACGGCAATGTCTTCATCCGGCCATGGTCAATAAGTTTGACAACAACGCCTCTTACAAACTTGCTGGTTGGTGTGAGATCATACCGGTCTTGGGTATTCTTCGCGTTCAGGGCAAGTGAGAAAAGTGACTTGTTGGACTGCAGTTATGAGCTGGGTCTTTAATAAGGGACGAGCCGGCTGAGTGCTTAAGAGATTCGAGTCTTTCAAGCCACAAAATTATTCTCGTTACTCACTCAGACTAGGACTGGCCAATAACCTAAACGTGCAGCTTTCGATTCGAGCTCAAATTCTTTGGCGACTACCTACATGTCCAGTCTTGGTCCCAGGTAAGAGAACTTGTATCCCTAGAGTATTGACGTGATTATCCTGCGAAAGAACATTTGATACCTATCATACCGTAGGACTAGTACTGGCACTCGAGTCAACATCATGTCACTAGCCCATGTTGGTAGCCATAGGTGAGATCTAGCTTCTGAAAGCTTCAGCGTTCTACCCCGTTCAGCTGCAACTACTTATGGGCGTGAAGCTGCGGCAAAGCTCCTGACAGAGGCAGGCGCTCTAGTAACTCTGTTTATATAAACCGCTGACATGGGCTGTCGGAGAGAGCCATGATAATTTGGTTCAGAACGCGTAGGACGGGAAGCAGCCCTACTCTGAAAATATAAGTATCTTCGACTGATCCTCAAAGTGTCATAGAAAATTATATTCTAATTAAAGTAACGGACTTACTCTTTGAAACCTTCAAGAACTGTAGTCGTAGTTTTTATGCCTCTAATTGGCAGATCTTACTTCAAGACCAACCAGCATAGAGAGCATTAGTAACAATATGGCCCAAACCCTTCGGGTTTGAGCTTGTTCCCGCATGACGAACAGTACTTTCTGACAAGACCCCCTTGTCTCCCCACCAAATATGACCATTATCACTTATACTCCAATCATCAACTAGATCTGCAATAGTTTGCAAGTGACCCATTGTCGCAGGCTGAGGCCCCGATCGCTTTCTTAGAGCTAGAACAGTAGCAAAAGAAGCCAGCAGGATAGCCAAGATAGCATAAAGTAGTAATAGGGTATATATCATATCGAAGCGAATACCCAACTTAGCCATTTCCTCCTTTGTTAAAGACGGATCGGTAGTCCCAATATCTCCTTCAATTCCTGCTGTGATACTCGGCTGTACAGCCTGACCGATACTCCAATGCAGAAGAGACTTGAAAAAGGTCAGGATGAGGTTTTCCGGGCTGAGAAGTGCACTCCAAAATGAACTGCTTGTAAGCTTTGACCCCGTAGAGTCCTTATTCTTCGCTCCGATGACGTACGCGTTCCTCCAAACATTTTCATCTCGCGAAATGTTGACGAGTAACTCAGCGCAGTGTAAAGCAATGGACTGGGCTGCTTGAACCGCACTGATGAAAAGGAGGCCCAAAAAGACTTGTACTCCGAAGGAAAACCACGGATACTTTTTTTTATGGGTATTTGCAGAAGGAGACATGTATAAAGTCGCCATGTTTCCGTCGCAACTTCCTGGAAGCACCGAGTCCCATTCTAGGGAGGTTGGACGTCCGACACAAGAATTACCATCGTCGGATGCATAGGCTAGGTTCAACTCTAAGATAACCAACATCCATACCGTAGCTAGTGCTGCCAGCGTCCATAAAAGCCCGATGATGATTCTTATCAGTCTGTGTAGCTTGTACATGTTTTCTTGCTTCTCCACAGGTAGGATTGGCTGTACGTCATTTTCTCCATGAAGTTGCAGTCGCCGAGAAAGGTTCTGGTGGTGAACAGAACGCATGCACCTCCCATGGCGGCTTTCAAGCACCCCATTCTGCACAGCTGCCAGACAATTGCTCAACGGATTAGAACCCCACGTCAACACGGTATCAGAACGAGTTCAGAAACACCATGTAGAAACAGATGTATGTCCCAAAAGAGCCAAGCCGAGCACCAAGAGAGCCACGCCATTGACATACACACGGTTCGTCATGTCCGGCAAAAGTAGATAACTCGAAGCTCCGTAGCAAAGAATGAGACAAAACATGCTGAAGATGTTTGTGTACCACCGATTGGGTCCACTCTTTGTCGAGCTGGTAGAAAGACGGAGGTTCGTGTTAAACTCCAATCGATGTTCGCTATAGAGGGCCCATCGCAATGACACTGAGTGAACGAAGGCCATGCTGTCAAGGCAGAATGTGAGAATGATGTTGAAAACAAGTGAAAGTGCCTCCCTTGCTGCTGGGTGGATGCCGATGTGCACAGAGAGTTTTTCCTTTCGTGTAGCCAGGACGTGAATACCGGAACCGATGCATATAAGGGCTAGAAGACCGCCTACACAGACTCCAAAAACGTAGTCGAGGCGTGTAGAGTTGTCAAGGTCGTATTGTTGGCGGATAGTGTTGTTTCGGTCGATGTGGGTATTAGCACCCCCGCAACTTTGAGCACTGCTGTGATCCATTTCATGTTGGGCTGGTGTTGAGCCAAACCCTGCAACCTCGGTCACTTCCTCTAGAAGCATCTTCGTTACATTGATCTTGTTGCTGTCAACTGCCGATTTCCGTTTCCCAAGCTCATGCATTTCGGTGTGGTCACTAGGATGTCTCTGGGCTCTGTATTCCGAGGGTTGTTGTTGTAAGGTTTCGCGTTGACCTAATCCTTCTAACTTGGCAATCAAATGCTCGTTATCGGCAGGTAGCCCACTTGCCCAAGTCTCAGGCTGAGACTTTGTTGAATCATGATGCTCCATATCTCCACAAAATGTAAAGTACCGCAACGGTAGAGGTGGGTGTTCTGGTTTGCCTCTAGGACAGCGCTTGGATGCGAGGACCAAGCAATAAGCGGAGATGAGTTGGGTCCCGAGATTATATGTGACAAACAACAGTATCCTCGCCTTGCGCACTTACCAATATTTCGTACGAAATGCCGATTGAGCCGGAAAGATTCATAAGTGCCGTGTTGGCCGAAAGAGCCGGGGTCCGAAACAATAGGGCTGCCGGATCTGATAAGGATGCAGATCAAGAACCAATAGCAGGTATTAAGATCGTCTCCCTGCCTACAGCCCCCAGGGCTAGACTGGTATACTAGCCATAAATCGTGCCGGTTGGCCAGCCTTAAGAATAGACTCTGAGGGCTAGGCGCAGAGGACGAATCAGAATTGAAATCGATTTCTCGCTGTGGCTAACATACGGACGGAAACGCGGAGGTTGCCCTCGGAAACCCTTGGGAATTGCAACACGGAATTGAGATCATGTGCGGAGTCGGTAGTTGAGCAGACGGTCCGGGCCGACAAAGCTTGTGACTTATCTATTAGGTTGGGTTCAAGTCTGGTGAAGACACCGTCAGGCTCCAATCTTCTGACGGCCTCGCTCCCAGTGTTGAGTGCACACTGAACATACAGAACTTGTCTTCTGTAAAGCTACACTCCAACTACCAAAGGGTTCTGATCACGACAAGATTAATCAAGGTGACATGATTGGAGAACTTGATTTAGACTATATATCCATCTAAATTATGATACAGTTATTGCCTGATATTATAACTAAGTCCGTCCATCTCGTTGGCTCGGAGTCGGAATTTCTTAAGGCCACCTTCTCCCGACGGAAATAACACGTCCCGACCCTGTAAAAATTGCTACTTTTCTCCTGTATAAGATAAAAGAATAAGTCAAATGCAACTCGACCATAATCATTACTTCCGCAGCGTCTCGGCCTGTTGGACGAAAGGCAGCACTTTACCTTTCCAGGATTGCTTTATATATATAGGTATCTCATTCAATATCACAAAGAGATAATTAATGACACATATCTAAAAGAAAAGCTATTAGAAAAAAAAAACCCCAAGTTTCTATTTTTTTATTAACTAAATAAGCTTATAAAAGTAATAGTAAGTAATAGTAACTAAGGAGACCTTAGAGTCTAGCGTATTGAGGAAAAAAACTGTTAATTTTATTATGTATGTCAAATCTCACAAGCTATCTGCTCTGAGTCGATTTATTACCACCCAATTATTAATACTATATAAGACCTTTCGACATTGTATCCAGTCTGTTAACTTGTACTATTCCCGCAAAGCCATACGGCGGATATACCTACGCTGGTACAGTCAAAAGCTCTAGGTTTATACTCACGTGCCCCCCTACGTAGCATGTGGTACTCAGGGTCGTCGCTCGATGGATTTCTCCACGTAATCCAAGTATCGCCTCCGCAGCCCTCCCAAGTACACTGGAATCCATCAGGTAACAGGAAGAGATGGCTACAGGGATTGTCGGCCTCTGGAACTGGAATAATCCCATAGTTGCACGAAGCATTTCTGGCACCATCCACGACAAAGTCAAGGTGAAACTTGTGGCCATCTTCGCTGCCTGTGCCGATCCAAATTGGATCGTCGGGTACATCATTCGCACCAGTTGTTGCAGTGGGCTTGATGGAAGACCACGACGTGGTGATTGATGTGACGAATGTGGTTGAAGAGTCCAAACTTGTTGTGCGCAATTCTTTGGACAACACGGTGATTGTTGACTCATGGCTTCAAGAATTGTTAGCATGTAACGCAGTTCCAGATGGTAGCCCATCCTTACCTTGAAGCTGTGGCGCTTTCTTCAACCTCGTCTTTCCCATTTGATCCCTTTTTAGACGCCAGGGCTCCACCCACAGCGGCACCGATTATGCCTCCAGTCACCAGGATGCTGAGAACTAGTATGATGGGCCAGAACCTCTTCCACCAAGGTTCCTTTCTCTCGGTCTGTGGTGACTCCGCAAGGCGCTCTTGGGGAGCTGTCACTAAGTACAATGGGTCATTAAGCTTTGCTGACTTGACTTCGTTACTGAAGGAAAAGCTTTGAGGGTTGACTTCGAGGGTCGAATATTCACCACGGCGACTGACCTCAAGCGTAGAGAAGCCCGGCTCCGCTGTAGCCTTGTCTGACTCGGAAACCATTGTTTTTAGTAACAGAAGATAGGTTTCGGGTGAGGGAAGCGTAACGGGCATGATATAACGGCAAAGTCGGGGGGCACCTGCCATGGAAGTAGAATGCGGCTGAAGTCTTTAATACCACCAAGAACGCATCCTAGCAACACAAGTTGCTTAGCAGGTGGACTTGCATTGTGGCTTGAGGACATGGCCAACCCTGAGCAATCGCTTTACGAACGCTGGCGGGGTATTGGTGTGCTGAGGCATGTTTTGAATAGTTCGGCTGTGATCTGACTGTGATTGGACGGTGGATCGCATTTCAAAAAGGATTGTATTTGTAACGGTCAGCATGCTCAACAAATGCACTTTCCACGGTCTAGATTGCCACTCGCCCGTGCCAAGGGTCGTGGCTTTGATTTGGACCACTTGATTCTACATGTCAACCCAATGATTTCCACCGAGCACACTGCAGAGGGCTTACGCCACCCTTCACCGAGCCAGAGCTGAATGCAAGTCGCTTAGAGAGTGAGACCGGCGAACAAAAGAAAAACAATTATGACACAGCGGCTGGAGTTGAGACTGCGGATTGGAACTGTCTGATGGCTGAAGGGGCGTGTGCATCTCTCTTTAAATGTATGTTTACACAGCAGCCTTTTTGCTAATGAATGGCTCGTCGCATTCGGGGCTAGAAAAACGGATAGTAACTACAGTATCGCGATGCGCAGGAGCAGGAAATCCTATGGACGCACAGTTTCCGAGACTAGACTACAAGCCTATAAGAGGGAGGGGGACTGGACGATATCCACGTGTCTTAGCAATCGGAACTTGTAAGCGATAAACGGGACAGTATCTTTGGTATGGGCGAGGTGTCTTCAGCTGAAGTGTCGAGTGTCAACGTGTTGGAGGACGAGGTGTCACTGGATTAGATTGATAGGCATATCGCGGTTGTGGCTTTTGTTGTAGTAGGGTTCGTCGAGGTTGCTCCAATAGCTTTCTTATACGTCTTGTTAAATATGCCCTGACTGCATGTAGGACTTCGCCTGCTTAATTGCGCAATGAGAGAAACGGGGTCGAGGACAAAGCACTACTTTCATGCACCTATTTCCCTGGGTGTCTACCAGTCAATGGCACTGTTCATTGATATCGACAGAGGGGCAGCTTTGCTCGCGGTACTAAAAGCACAATTGAGCTGACCGGTTGAGCACGATGTTACTGACTGTGCAACATCTTCAAGACATCCGCCAGCGTAGTTGAAGGTACCGTTGCCGACTTTGCCGAAGTCAAAAGGAAGTTGGCCATGGAAAGAAAGACAAGCCTCGTTGCGATGCTATCAAGTGCAGCTGAGAACGGGAGGGTGTTGAACGAACAAACTATGAACAAATCAAGATTCGCGGAGTGACTATGGGGTAAAAAAAGATTGCATTACACCGTGGCGAATTCCAACCATTTTCGAACGCACAGGTACAGTCTCGTTTCCCAACCGCGATGCATCATGTCGTTTTGAAAGTGCAACCCTCCATCTTGGTTGCTCTTTAGGAGCTTTGGCATTTCCCAATGCAGTCTCCTACCTTGGGTGGAATGAGACAGGTGATGTAACTATCAGTCCTCTCCATAAGCCCAAGCAAGAGATACGAGGCATTTCTCTCTCTTACATTGTGGCTGTGGCTGACTGCTGCACGCCGAATTAAGTTCCCCTCCGCTGTTAAAAGTTGAGGCTCTGCCAACGCAGATTTCCTCCATCCGAGCAAGTGGCTACTACTCTCTTGCACTCCGGGGTTTTAGCTTCTGCCAATTGAGTCTATATTTATATATTCCTTTTAGAACCCACTAAGTCATGAACCTTATACTCAAAACTCGTTATCCGTACTTTCTCCAATCGAACCACGACTATGCTTCGCTTCCTGGTCTTTATGATATTTTTTGTTCTTATCTGGTCGGTCACACCTATACGCGATGACCACATGACGGACTTGCTCAATGCCGGCGGCGTCCAGCTTGCAATGGCTGCACAACCAATGTGGTTTTTTGGTCAGTCCCAGAACCAACCACCATGTTATCCAACGTGGGCTACTACCCAGCGAGGCACGCAAAGTCCAGGCGGTAAGCCCTGTAGTTTCCCCAACGTAGGCTGCAACTGCCGTCATCCAGGCATTAGCGTCGGTAATCCTGGGCCAGAGTTTCCCATCTACTACACGTATTCCAAATGCAACGACAACAAGATCAGAGTGGCATATAATACCTTCTTTGAGAAAGATGGATATGATTTCTTGTTCGTGGAAGCTGGACACAGATAGTGAGTCTGCTCTTCTTATCCAATAATTTCACGAACTGACAAGTCAAAGTGGCTGGGAGCGTGTCATTGTCGTTTGGGCCAGAAGCAGAGATAATCACTGGCGTCAATCCCAGTTGTTTCTATCCCAGCACGACAGGTACGATAAGAAGAACTGGCGCGACATTCAAAACACTTTTTCTTAGCAAAGACGGCAAGAAGTGGCGTGGTGGAAAGAACGGACGGAAAACCTTGGATCATCTCAAGGTTTACGTTGGTTGGGCAAAGCATTTCATCTTTCATGATCGTAACACTGGATGGAATGATCCAGCGTCTCAATCACTTGGTCATGCTTTTCAGTCGCAGGATTGGTGGTATTACCATTCAAAGGGCGAGTCTATTATATGGAACCGTATGCTCAATTGTCGACTAACATCTATCAGAGTCTTATCTCCGAGCCGACGGCTCCACCGAAGTCAGTCGCTTAATCGCACGTTTAGACTGGGGCGAAGCAACCAGCACTCCTACCAGTGTTCACGAAGGGCTGTGCTCAACTTAGCGTGGTATTTCAGTGCATAGTTCAGTGTAGAAGTTAACCCTAATAAGCAGATATTCTCCAAAAGTCATATAGAGGGAGCTATATCCAAAGCATTTTATAAACCACAGCTTTTAAAATCCTAGTAGGAGCGAGACCCGGAAAAAGCCAGGACATCCACTTTTTTAAGTATGTCCACCTCATTGGAAATGGATCTAGACCTTAGTTGCTTGGGTGCGATTCAAGTGTCGGTAATATTCGGGCGCTTTGACAATGGTGATCTCAGCGGAGATGATGACCCTGGACCGGGCTTTGCCAATAGCAGCAAGACGAACGAGCTCAGGAGCCACCGCATCAAGAGCTTTCGAAAGTCCGAGCAAGGCCAGGCTGTTTATAATTTTTTGCTGCAACATCTATAACATGGATGCGTACGCCATAGGCACAGTGCTTACAGCTCTGGCTACAAATAAATCGAGCGGCCAGCGCCTAGGCGGTATAACTTCATTGCCCATGATAAATATGTTCAGTACAAATAGGAAGATCACTAACAGCATTGTATCTACTGTAACTTCTACACGAGATACGCATGAGGATCGAGATTCCTTGATTAGGAACTACAATTTCTGTGGACATTTTAGCTACTTGACTCGAGCTGTGTAGTGAAATGTAACCTACATGACAGGGCAAACAGGCCATCACAGCTGATAATCCATGCCAACATCGGATATTGGCCTGAGTCTGACGATCTGCTTGCCGCTAGCAGACGCCGATCTATGACAGCCCCCCTGGTACAGGCAATGCTGCTCAAGTTTAATAGGTAATTCCTAACTTGTGTCTTTACATCTTTGTTACACATGGCCTCGATAATCTAGCTATAGAATTCGTGTTAAATCATGCATTAAGCTCATATAATCAAGCAGAGAAAGAGAGCCTTGGGGATAGTACCTCAATGGTAGTGCGAAGACAACGGGATTAGACAAGAACGGGAGCCCACATTCCGTGCCCAAGTTCACTAGCCTACCCCAGGCAATCCTTTGAGTCCTTCGCGGCCTTTATGGGGCAATCCAATCCTCAATTGGTATTCAGCCTCGTTCAATCTTGTTTTCATTAGTTTTCAAGGCCCACTTATTGTGGGAACGATGGTCAGACGATTGGCCAACTTGCGTTCGTAAACGAAGTTTTAAAGGATTCATTCCTTCGACCCACACAATCTATAGCTTAGTGATAATGCTTCCTCCTTGCGGGGTGAAATAACACGGGAATAGCTCACTAATGTCACAAGAACTCTATCAGATCAATTCTCAACCGTATCTCCCGTGCTAAGGAAGTTGTAGGCAGATGCTTTTCTTTACTAGACACGAAGGAGACCATGCTATTGCTCCATGTTCTTATTTTTTAGCACGAGGCTAGCCCAGAGGTTCCATGGTAAAAACGACTATCCCCTTGTTCCAAATACCTTTAGAGGCTGAGGGAACGACCCAGATGTTCCTGTCTTTCGATTCGTGATTCGTGGATTACCATCCCTGCTACCTGCAAGGGCACGGCCCGAGCAAAAATGGCTGGCACCATATGATGTCACAACATTGCAAAGGAACAGAGCTAGCAACCGTGATCTAGTTTTCTTTGTGGAAAGACTCTTGGAAAGGATCATGTTACCACTTGTTGTGATCGTGATCTGCGTGTGTAACGTTGCGGAACGATCGCATGGGGTTTGATGTCTAACTTGACCGGATGTCCTGCTCCTATGGACTAACTACGTATATAAACATCAGAGTCTTCCACCATAAAACTTCCCCTCCTCAACTCAAGTAAGCAACTACGACTCTCTCTCAACACGCACAATGCAGTTCACTTCATCTATCATCACTTCCCTGGCTATATCCCTCCTCTCACCTGTGGTGATGGCAGATTGGGCCACCCTTGGCGAAGGTATCGTCCTACAAAAGTGCGCTGCCACTTGTAATGGCTTGGGACCAACCCTCGACGACGGCGACACAGAAGAACTTTGCAACACTCTTTTAGACAGCGGGTGAGTACCTCTATTAAACAACTACATATCCTGAGGCACTAAAATTCCAATTTTCCAGATGTAACGACGCTTCGGTCGTTCTCACTCCCGGGCTGGTTTCATTCATTCCGAGTGGCCAAGTACCCTGTGAAGAAGCGGGTCCCAAGGGTTTTGATGCTTGCAGGGCTAAATTTGAGGGAGCTGCAGCTCAGATCGGCAAATGGGGAGGACCTGGTGCAACTATGTCTGGAAAGGTGCCCATCTACAACTCAAACGGCATTGAGGTTGGCTCAATTGCATATTCCACCGGCTGCTTGCCTATGAGCCCCAAATTGGGAGGCATGTGCTAAGCCCCAGAATGAGATAAAAGCGTCCATATAATCTGTCTGATAGAGGACTATGTGAATCGCGATGGGACTCTGATATCCATTCCTGAGCCAATAGAAAATCTAGCAAATAAGTTCTAAATATCTACATTGACTTTCAAGTCGTGATTAATCTGTCATACACACATATATAAATCCCCGCATTGAGCTGTTGATTCCGAGTAAATGCCTCTCAATTACAGATTCTCCGACCACAAAGTTCTAGTAGGACTGAGCAAGGTAATTTTTATCTTGTGGGTGACAAGCAAGATAATCCGAATATCCAGATGCTACTGCCAGCGGCGACATCTTATAGAGTAACAATGAACCTTTATTCGATCTCGATACCTCTTCCCCAACCAATATCACTACACTCAGCATACCGACATACAATTCCCCAACAACTTCTAACAAGACTGAAACATCCTCGAGCCCCTTTACAACCAGCATGGGCTGCTGGTTCCTTCCCTCGCTACTAGCAGTGAAGTTCTGCATAGTATCGGTAGCCTCCAGAGAACCTTAGTCACTAAAATCGACAATATCATTGATGTCAAGGTCTGCAACTAGGGACTGAGCCAACTGATAACATGCTTGTGATACAGTGGCAAGCTCGAGGCGCTTTAGGAAGACAGGTTTCAGTCGACTCTGTTCATCTTTGGTGAAGATGGTTCGAAGACCGGGAGCACCCATCCCACCTCTCCCAGGATACCTGGGGCTGAAGTGACATCCGAAGAAGACCGTGGTTGGAAACCAGTTAGGACTATTCCCTTAAGCCGGACGCCGGGTGCTTGGAAGACCGCGCCGGGATATTTGCCTACTGTGTACCTTTGGCGCATGGCTGGACTTTCGGCCGGGGCCCAGAGAGCACCACAGCCTTGAGATAGGCGTACAACTCATCCATTTATATGTAAAGGATGCTCCAAACATTTTCCGGACGGTGACGCTCGAGGACTATGAATCATGTGCTTGTGCTGGCTAGTCTTGATACTGATGAGCTATGTAATTGTTTGCTAGGCCCGCGTACCCGGTTACAACAACAGCGTAGCCGGTTGCTAACCAGGCGTAACCTACTAATACAATCGTACAGATTCAGCATCGCCGAGGTTTCACAATCTCAGAGCAAACTCTGAGACCCGTGCGCGTAGGTGATGAGAGGGAACTTGTAGTCGTTCCTCCTGGTGGCATAAGGGAAAGCAATCAACCCCGTAGCAGGAACTTCTAACCCGTACATGACCTGGCAGGGGTACTGGAATCTATAGGCTGTCACTCCTTCGGGGATGTCGGCCAAAAGTGTGGTATTGACGAGCTTGGTGTCAAGAAGATCTTCGAGCTCGGAAGAAACCACTAGTTGCTTGAAAAAGCAGGACTTCCTGACCCTAGGTGACATCTTCGCCACTATCTAGTTGGGCGTTAGCTGGTCAGGTTTCGAGGTTGGTAATACTGTGGCTATATTTGGTGCTGGTCCTGTTGATCTTCTGGCTGCTTACTCGACCTTGAATGATGACAGGCGAAATTGACAATAGATTTTGCTAGATTCTACGGGGAGATACCTAGATTAATTTACTACGATAAGATAGTTTTCAAGATAGATACAATAGGCTTCCAAGCTTAGGTAATCTTTAATATAATTGAAAGTAACACTCTTAACATTCTTAATAGTTCTGAGGCTAAATTATATGACAGAGTTACTTCCTGGCAGAGACTATTATTGTGGTTATAACACTCCATAGCCTTCATCTCAGTTTGTCTGATATAATCGCCAAGGAACCTTTACTATGGAGAGTTCAATAGATACAAGTCCGCCGTATTACACCAAAAGCCGATCAGCAGCAGGATATCAAAGTCAAGCAAGAGGGTCTAGGTTTACACAAATCTTCAAGAGAGTATAAGCTAGGTTAGTGGCTTCTGAGCAAATTTTAACTGGGACGGATGGTGCTTTAAAAGTGATGTTAGCCAAGGACGCTACGAATAGATTCATTTTCTTTCCGTGACAAAAACAAGATTAATCTCTTAAAAATGCTTATTTCTTGGCTCTACGCACGGAGACGCTATGCTGGGCCCCGTATTCTTAACCCTGCGCTCTGCATCTTGAGTGTATATCGGCCAGTACCACCTTTCTTTTATACCTTGCAATAATACTTAGAGCTTCTTTGGAACTTATATAAGCTATATTATATAATAATATTTAGAAATGCCGGGCTATTATTATAATTCCTATTTTAATATTTATTAGTAAGATCGGAGACATAGCGTCTTTAGGACTAGTAACTTCAGTCTATAAGATGCTTAAGTGGTGGGAGTCCATTAGTTGCTAGCTATGCTTTATTGCTAAGGGAGGCAAGCTTAAGCCTGACTACATAGTTAAGTCTTGCTTTTAAAGCGCTGGTTATAAAAAGACAATAAAGATTCTTTAACAGCTCTAGTCTTTACTACGGAGTAGTTAGAGTAGATACCAGATAGGTTAGTGGCAAGCAGGGGTATTTTCAGCTGTGAATTTCAGGGTCTGAAACAGCTACAATCTGCAAGTTTCTATTTTAGTCTCTTATCGAAGAACTGCCACTGGCTTAATTCCACCAGCGATACAAGCGACTCCAAGAGCGAAGCCGACTTAATAGTGTCAGACTAGATCGCTAGAGCTACAGGCCTAGACTCCCCATTGCATGTCCCGCTTCTGCCATAGTGCTTCACTGTTTTATTTAATAGCTGCGGGTCGCTGCGTGTCTTTGTTTTATTTCCTTCCTGGCTTTTTGAATTGCCGTTAACCGCCTCTCCTATTAGTATCGCGTTTAAATGGAAATTAATAACCCGCTGACCTGGAGGGTTAGTACAGAGTTTACCAACCTCGACGGCAGCGCCGACTATTACGTCCGTTTTCCTGTCCCTGGCGATACATTACATCTTGACGGTGGTCTGCGAGTACCCTCGGGCTTGCCGTACTCGGGAGGGGCTTACACAATCTACATACAGATTTCAAGCATCTATCCGTTGGAGAGGCCAGTGATGAAGTTTAATACCAGGATATGGCATCGAAATATCCACTGGGAAACGGTATGAACTCATGAGTTGTGGACTATGAAGTTGTTTTCTCGGGTTAGTAAAACTGACTACGCTAGGGTGAGGTCGGACCTGATGCTCTTGGCTTATAGGACCTAACCCACACTATTAAAAGCAACCTGGACACCGTAATCGGTCTACTCAAGCAGCCCAACCTCAAGTATCCTTACAATCATGAAGCAGTGAAGATGTTTATTAAAGACCCGGGTGGCTTTAAATATAAGGCCCAGGAGTGGGCTGTGAAACTCGCAGGTGCCCCTCTTTTTAATGACCAATTCAGGTTTATCCTACTGACTTAATGATCTTATTTACATATTCGAAAGCATTGTTACTAATACCATTAATGCTAGATATGAAGGGTACAATCGTGATATGATCCAACGGTTCGTCGATATGGGATTCAGGACAGAGACTGTTGTGGAGGCATTTAAACACGTCGGTATTGATTGAAACAACAGTCAAGATTATATACTTGAGGAAGCTTACGAAGGCGATGTTATCGCAACGCTGTATGATGCCCACCAATAGTCTTATGGCTTAATTGCAAAGATCAGTATACTTCAGAGTAGCAACTTTTATAGCGCGGTTAATTAGAAATGAATGAAGATTTATCAAATTAGTTGTATTACAAAGACGAGAGTCTCACCCGTCTAGGATTTACAGAAGGGTGCTTTTGGCCTCATAAGATATAAGGTCCTGCCTTTGACCTTTTAAAAAACATAGTTTTTTTATAGTTTTAATATAATAACTATATACTTATATAATTACTTAAAGTCAAGGTTTTAAGCTATATAACAAGAAATTCTATTTCTTAGTATAATAATTTTTTTTCCCCTCTTCTAAGGACTATAAAAGCCTGCCTGCTTTTCTTTCCTATAATAACCCAGCTTGATAATAACAAATAAAGGTTGAGATGGCCGCATTAGTCCGAACCGTTCTCGGCAACCAGGCCGATTAAGGCGCCCACGACTATATTAACAGTCCGGTCACTCTCAATGACCTTAATAATGCAGAGAGGCATATTTTCTACTGCCACGATAGCTTTGAAGAGCTCAACGCAGTTAATAAGATGAGTCAAAGGGTGACCCAGGGGGGAAGTTAATCTGGCTGATGGAGTGAGTCGACATGTCCGAAGGTTTCGGAGGATTATGCAGTCTTGAAGAGGGGTCAAAATTCAATATTGCAGAAGGTTGTTTACACATCGTTTCAAACACAGTGGCCGTCTAGGATCCAAAGCTGCGGTAATGATGGAACCTAGGTTGAGGAGTCGAAAGAAACGTTGCGTCGTGTAGTTGGGACACTCACGTCAAATTCAGACGAATTAAGGACGTATGTGCATTGAGAGATCAGCTACATACAAGCAATTAAAATTCGATATGAGTAAAAGACGAGAGTCAGATAGAAAATGCGAGGTGAGGCGGCCATCGAGAATTAGGTGTAGTAATCCATAGCTGATACTGATAATATCAGCGGAAAAGGTGAAAGAATAACATTGGCACGTGCCAAGTCTCAGCGTTTTAGTATAAGCCCAAACAGCAATATTCATGTGCGTGTTAGCGTCGTCAAATATGAGCACAGAGGGGCGACGAGTTCGTTGTCATTGGAATGGCAAAGGATTTTGAGAGTGGGCAAGTAAGTAGCTCCACAATAATACAAGCAGATCACAAAGTGATAAGTCACCTCTTCCTATTGAACTGACAGGCACTAAGCTGCCTCGTATAAGTACAGACGCGTGATTATATTCTCTTGAGGGTGAGGAAGTTATAAATATCATGGGAATTAAGGTAGTAGGGTAAGTATTTGCGGCCCTACGTCATACCTATTTACAGTGGGTCAGAGATTCATTTAGGACCAGGGAAGGTTCTTAGTGCAGTATCTCAGCAAGGATTATTAGACTTAATCTGGGCTAGCTAACAAACCTAATGCTGTTCGGCGTCTAACATAGCAGAAGCTTTTCCTAAAGGTAGGTTATTTTTATGCTTCAGAAGTATGGTATTCTTATAATTATTTCTTAAGCGACATTTGTATAAGTAACCTATCTGCACTTCATCTTATTTTATGATATGTAGTTGAGATACTAATCAGTACAGCTGCTGATGTCATTCATCCATCTCGGGTTCGGTACCTGAAACTTTTAGATACTGTAGCTTCGGTCCCGAGAATGCAAGCGAAGTCTTGGCATTTAGAGGTCTGGAACAGAAACGCTGCCAGGTCTGCAGGTACGATGTCACGAAGGATTATCCATTGCCGTCGTATCCGCTGTAGCCAATTGAGTGACCTTATTTAATAGCGCACGTTGTGTGTGAGTCCTGTGAGACTATGAGGCATAATTTGGTAGCTAAAGCAGCTTCCTTCCTGATGTGGATAGCTGTTTGCTCAATGGCTCGAGTCAGTTTGTTTGGCTGGCATCTCCGACACCAAGATGCATTCTACGCTGACTGCATATCCAGGTTTATATAAAATGCCCATATCGATTTATCCACGCTGACTCTTTTTCTTCCATCCGCCTATTTCGTAACTCATACAAATCATCACGCAACGAAAGTCCTACAAAAATGAGTCAAACCAGTCTTGTTGAGTCAAGCTCTTCAGGAGAAGCTCCCCGTCACGCACTGTCACTTCGTTTAGACGTTCCTGTTTTCCCCCAGCCATCAACCCAACCCACCAAGCAATCGTTCAACATCCAGGGCAAATACGTCTACGAAACAGAAGCCAACCCAGCTACCCCAACTTATCATGTTTCTACTCGCAACACCCAAGCCGGCAACCCATGGCAGCTGCAAATCTGCCGCCTCCTACCCAGTGAACTTCGTCGACTTAGTGAAGCGACTGGAAACGAAGCTTTTATTAGATACGACAACGACTTGACTCTTTACTCTGGCGAAAAGATGAACATTCCTTTCAGTTTCGCCGCTGGGCTCGGTCCCACGCCCATGATCGTTATTAGAGGCCAAAAGAGAGGTACTATCCAAGGAAGCATCGTGATGGAGAAGTCTGGCCGAACATGCAGATTTTACCATATGATCCCCATCAAGCGCGCTTTGACAAAAGTTGAAGAGGATAGGATGCAGGCACTTATGCATAAGCGCGGATACCGTGATTCTGATGATTGGAAGAAGAAGCTTCTTTTGACTGCCCAAGAGAACGCAACGAAGGAGATGGAGTGGTTAGATGAATATGAAACTATTATTGCGGGTGAGAAAGAGGGTGGGGAGGACCGTTCGTAATTCTGATCAACTGTAGAGTTCATGTTGTAGGAATTGTAGGGCTGGTGGGATGTTGGTAGCGGCGGAGAAGGTTTATTGTGATCCATGGATAAACGGCTGAGATAGTAAGGGGTGACGGTACTCGTTGAAGGGAAATATTCTGTACCGTATGTGAGAAAACCGTCTGTTTTGATTTATGTGAGAGAAACACTTACGACCGCTGTAGGTCATAGGCGACTGACCTGTTTCAGAGGCTCTATGCGATTCTCCAGATTGGACCATTTCAGGCGGTTCTTTTCGCTTTCGATGACACCTCCAGATCATACATGTCAGGAAGCTTATGAGCGTTATTCCGACAGCAGCAGACCCAACTGCAATACCCACTATGGCCCCAGTGCTTAAGCCGGCACTATTCCCTGAGCTTGAAGAGGATGATGTACTTGTAGCCGCACTCGCCGATTTACTGGCGGCGTAGGCTTCCGGGTCTAAGAATGCCTGCCGATCTTCCATGTTCTTCGATAGGACAGCCGGCAGGAGGTTGCTTTGCAAACAACCGTCGCCGCAAGGACTGATATCGCAACATCCCATAAACGGCGGGTTGGTGTCTGGGCAAGTCCACCAGACCTTCGATCCTCTGGTATCATCGCAGCTCTGCTTTTTCAGGTCGTCGGATTTGTCGGCGGCGAAGCTGGCCGCGCGTAGACTATCGTCAGGGCACAGACCACTGCCATCGCGGCAGGGATTATGTGCGCAGCATCCGATGAATTCGTTGTCGCTACCTTCGCATATATAAAACGTGGAATTGTCGGTGCAGTGAAGGCTGAAGTACCTAATGGTTTCAGAGTGTGAGTCAGCCATTGGGAGGATGTGGAAAGAATGCCAAGGAAAGGTCGGCGTTGACGGGCCACGCAAGGTTAATATACCGTACTACAGTACCTGGTAGGGCTGAGATTCAAGCGTGGCGCTGGCAGTGGGCCGGCGAAGCTGAACAACCACGACTCCAGCCCAGACCTTGCATTTACGGCAGCATGTCACTCATTCAAGACCGCAAGGGTCTGGATTTGGACTTCTTTGCGCACATGGAATATCTTCACTCTCATTGGCTGAGTCTTGAGTCACTTCGAGGGGAGCTTATGCGTGATGTCCTCATACGCCGTGAAATAACGGAGGGGGGGCTGGTATTGCCTCGTGATACATCTGTGGGCGACGATGGGCAAGACTACCCGTACATTGGAGCACACTTCACATTCATATATTTGAAACTATAATTCGGCCGGTTTCAAAGCAATAATCGAATACCATCCTAAGTGAGGCGCCTAGAGGTAAACCACGAATTGCGTTGTGTGATGTATTCCAGTGACTCGTGTAGGGCGATACCGGCAGCCCAAATGACACCGCATGAATAGTTTCACCTTTAGGTTCAATAAAAATGCAGTGGCTGGCGGTAGTGTGGACGCCTCGGATATAGTTGCAGATCAACATCCAACATAGCTTCCCCTCCCAAGCCCCTCACATGTTCCTCTCAGCCACCTCACAACGCATAAGGTGGTAGAGGCTCGTCATCACGGCTCTACTGGATTGTTTATATAACTTATTGCTCGAGCCATGTCGCCCATTTGACAAGGTGAATCCACTTTGTCAGTGTTTCTTGTAGATATCCATGTGCTTAAGTGACTGGTCCAAACTATAGTATTTTCTTGGCTTGATAAATAATTATATAGGAAGGGCACAAAACGTATTTATACACTAGAATATTTATGTTTGTCTATGGTAAACACAAGCTGCTCGGTTAATCTATTGAAGTAAGCGAATTCTGAATGCCTAAGACAATGACAGGCCATTCCAAGACCTCCCATGTCATGGAAATCATTGTAACCAGTGCCTCTAGCATTAAATAAGGCTGAGATTGAAGAGTGCTGCTAATGGGCAAGAAGTGAAAAACAGAGAACCTAAGAATCAGGACAAAGGTGTGAGGCTCTCCATTAATTCAAGAGCTTGGAACCCAAGTGCACGCTTCGAAGACTTAATTATTGATCTTTCAAGTACCTTGCCCACTCCAGGTTTAAGTACTCAGTCCAGTCTTCGAACTTCTCGAAAGTCGTATTGTAATTCTTGATGATGTCACCGTTCTCAGCGACAGCTGTAGGGAAAAAGATAAAGGTCAGAGCCGGTGGCTGTTAATGCTGGCAACGAGGATGACTTACCAGAAACATCGAGCTGTCTACCGTTCTCGGTTACTCTGACCCGCCACTTAATTTGAGGCTGGTCAAGATCAGGGCAGTCCCATTGATAGACGTCCTCGTTGTCCGCAAAGAACTCACCGGCACGCTGATGACAGACCTTACGGCCCGTATACCATAGCTCCATGGTGATAGCGTCATTTTGGAGAGGCCTGTTGACTTGGTAGGTGCGTGCAGCCATGCACTGAGCGTAGGAGGCTGGGAGGGCAATCGGGCCAGCTTAGATAGCAGGCTGGATCTGGCAATGATCATGCTTATTCTCGGGGACTACTAAGTAATAGAAATGTGCCCTAATAATCATCGCAGATGACAAACTCGTAGATCTGGATGAGAGCTGCTAGCTGGAGATCATCGCCAAACATCAATGTGAAAGCAAATACGCAGAGGGGCAACCCATGACGATTAATATTATCCGCGTCGTGTATTCGTAGTGTCATCAATGAGTTGTTCGAACCTTCGACGCGTTAGGGCCCACGAACAACTACAACAAATTGCGTACTAGCGCACTTACTCACATTACGTTGAATGAGGATTGGAGCATTTACGTGTGTGATCTTGATGAATCATTGATCGACAAACGTAAATGAAGCAAGTTTATCTGCCTAAGATTATTGGGGGAGCTAGAGGCGCTTTTCGATTTCTGAAAGGCTTGGCATATTGACTGTAACTCTGAAATTCTGCGGTATCTCAGTCAGATGCTCTTGCTGTTAGTCGGGGAAGTTTGACAAAAGGGCCTTCCATCTTGTGAGGGACTGGTATCGGGTAGGCGGTAATAGAAGTTCCACTACCCAATTATCGCTATTTGATGGTCAAAGTCCGGACGGCGTTAACACGGATTTGCGTGATAAATTTGTCAGCGAGACTTCCCTATTCGATTGGTCCAGAATGAAACAATTCTGGATTATTCTTTAGCCGCAGCCTGCATGGATTCATAATGTGGATTCACAAGCAGGCGAAGAAGCCACAGTGGCTAAGTGGCTGGTGGAGGGTACTGACAAATGGCGTCTCAGTCAGCGAGAAAAAGTTCCAGGATCTTCTCGATGCTTCAAGCAAGATCATAGCCTTTCGATATGGTGAGTAACAGCTTGCGCAAGAACGCGCTGCCTAATTTCCAATCGTAAAATGCTGATGTATAAATGAACGAGTTTAGACGCCCTTGGTAATTTTTTAATCTTTAGAATTCGATATCTTCACTGCTCAATCAATTTGCACCAAGCACAAACATCCACTCAGCCAATCAAAAGCCGGTAGTTATTCCAATTACCTTTTACAGTTCACCACCACAACACATCAACAAAATGGCATTCTTTCTTCCCCGCACCGCCTACCATATCCAAGCTCCCGTGAACCCACTCTCCCATCTCCTCAGAGAACTCAACCAGTCGGTTCAGCAGCCCCAGCAGCCCCTGCGAAAGCGCCAATGCCAGGCTCAACAGAAGAGCCGCGCTCAGGCTTCCTGCCCCGCCTTTCGGGTAAACGCTCGCCCATGGGAGCCCCACTTTGAGGCCCACGAGACGGAAGACTCCTTCGTTGTCTACGGCGAGCTCCCAGGCCTGAACAAGGAGCACGTCACTGTCGAGTTCCCTGAGCCTTGCAAGCTTGTCGTTAGTGGCAAGGTTGAGCGATTCACAGATGCCCCCAAGGCAGCTGAAACAACCAATGAGCAGATTGTTCCCGCGCCTGTCATCGCGTCAGACAACGAAGACACCCGAAGCAGGAGCTCTTACCAAGCCACCGTCGAGGACGATGTCGATGGCGACGACTTTGAGGTCTTGAGCCACACATCAGAAAAATCAGAAACTATCAGCCAGCCAGAGCCTGAGACTCTCAGCGAGAAGGCCAAGGAGAAGCAGACCGCGAAGCCCGAGCATCCTGAAGAGCCGAGACGCTCTGGCTATCGCAAAGAGTTCTCACGCTACTTTACTTTCCCCACCTATGTCAACCAGGAGGCGGTTACTGCCGAACTCAAGGATGGTCTATTGACTATTGTAGTTCCTAAGGCGACTTCTGGATCTCATCGCATTATAATCAACTAAAGAATTGGACGTTAGTTTATGGTTTAACGGAATGGGTCTGATATGGGTATATTAAAGTATTCTCTTTGTGTTCTGGTTTACTTGATATTTAATTGAGTTTTACCTCGCTAGTTAATAAAAACATAGATTAGCGATAAGTACAAGCATAAGGCATAAACATAGGCTTTTATAATTATATGCAGTGGAACTAAAGCAGTGTGTCCTAGTTGCACATATTTATAGATCCGGTTAATTTTTCAACTTCTTGGGCTTAACTTATATTCCCTTTATTGCTTATCTTAGGCAAGTAACCTAGCAAAAAGGGACTAAAGTAATAATAATAAAGTACTAATAATTTGTTATTAAGATCCTTTTTGCAAAACAACTTATTAACTACTAGACCGGCCTTAGTGCCTAAGAACCTCTATCTTATAGTATTATAATACTACTATTAATAACTAATATCTTATTTCTAACTATTAGGCTGAGAATATATAAAAAGCCAAACCTAATCTTTTTTTAAAGTAGTTTAAAAAGAACTAAGATAAGGCTGCTATAGCTCTATAGTTTTAAACTAACCATACAGTGTTGTAGTATTAACTGGTTTTATATCAATATTAACCGGGCTAATATGTTCTTAAAGTCACTTGCCCCGCATATTTCGCCCTGCGGGGTACCTCTACCAGCCCGGCAGGGGTCCTCTCTTTCACTGAAAGAGTTGAGAGCCATAGTGGCTAGAGCAGGGGACATTTATAGTTCTTAATATAAGGTTCTTACTATTGCTAATATTAATGTTATTCTCGTTAAACCTATTACTTCGTCTCTACCTCCTCAACCCCTTACTTCCTACCCCTATAATAATATACTCCCACGAATTTTAAATGATGTTTCGGATAGCATTCTTAATATATCTCCCAGCACCTCCCTTGTGCTTTTCCCCTCCCAACTCAGCATCACTAGCGCCGTTCTCCTCTGCAGAGACACCTACACGACTGATCTCCCTCATGCCTGTGTAGATATCAATATCCTTTGTTCTGATGAACATTGGGCGGTGTGATGGCTCATAGATCCAGCTGTAGCCCTTCCAGAGTGCGTAGAGGAAAATCAGCAGCGGACCGGCGAGGTAGAGCTGGAAAAAGGTTGTTGCATCCAGGTTAGGACCGCCGACAGGATAAAGCGCGACGTAGAACTGAGCGATCAGAGCAAGAACGCAGATAAGCAAGCAGATCCAGGAGCCCCAGACGCCGCAATTGGCCTTGTAGGGAAGCTCGTCCAAGGAATGACCGTTCATGGCCCTGTTCGAAGTTAGTCATCGAAGGAACGAAGCAGGCCAGAAAACAACAGGTTATTTGCTTACCAGGCCTTGCGGAAGCGGATATGAGCCAGAGCGATACCACCGTACACGAAAAGGATGGTAAGACCCGACAGTGACAGGAGCCAATTGAAGATCTGACCACCATTATGCGCCAGGTTGATGAATGCTAGCAGCCCAAAGAGAAGCTGAAGAATGACGACGGGAATAGGACGACCCTTCTTGTCAATGTAGGCCATTTTCTTTGGGAACATTCCTGTACAGAAAGTGTGTGTTAGCGTCTCAAACAACATGTTCATATCATCATGCAGTAGTAGTACGCACCATTTGCAGCGAGAGCCTGAAGCGTTCGTGTCGAGCCAAAGGTGCACGAGTTAGCAACACTCATAACGGCGATCAGGATAACGGCGTTAAAAATCGACGGCAGGACCTTGATGCCAGCAAGCTCAATTGCAATGACAAAAGGCGACCCACGCGACACGGAAGACGCACTGCCGTACAGGGGACTGTTGGCCGGCACGACGAGTCCAACAAGAAGAAGGTTGACGACGTAGAAGATACCGATTCGCCATGCGACCTGGTTCGAGGCCCTCGGAATCTCCTTCCTTGGATTGGTTGTTTCCGCAGCAGCCAGTCCTGTCAGCTCGGTGCCAGTGTAGGCGAACGCTGCAGTGACGAAGACGCTGCAGAAGCCGTGGAAGCCATTGAGGAATGCGCTGTAAGGGTCCTTCCTGTTTCAAAATCTATGTTAGCCTACCTAGTTCAGCCACTTGTAAGTACGCATGACATTACCAGTATCTTCCACCGATGTAGCCTCTGTCGTCCGTTGGAACGCCGCCACAGTTGATAATAATTCCCAGGATGATAAAGCCTATGCAGGCGAGGATCTTCATCAAACTGAGAACAAATTCGACCTAACTCGATAATCGGTCAGCTCATCGTCCATATATCTCAAGGCTGGGAACTTTTCAGATAGGTGGGAACATACCTCGCCGTATCCCCTCACGCCAAAGAATTGAATGACCACCAAGGCGACAAGTAGCGGGACGATCCAAGCAGAGTTATTGATACCTTCCGAACCTGGCCAGAAATGGATCATGTTGCAAGCAGCGGAGATCTCAAAGGGAAGGACAGTCAGCCAGCTGATGGCGTACTCTATGCCGCACGCCCACCCGAAGGAGGGATCAACAAAGCGGCAGATGTACATGGTGAAGGCACCGTTGATCGGATACAGGACAGTCATTTCTGCGAGGGCCTGCATCATAAGGTATCTAAATGATCTATGTCAATATCCAGCAACCGAAGGGAAAGATGCTTCGACTTGCACGTCGAGGGAACATACACCATGACACCTGGAGAACACACGCGTTAGCTGTCGCGTCGCGATCAATGCAGGGTACACAACTTACCAACAATTAGGAAACCAAGAAAAACAGAAGCAGGTCCACCACTCTGGAAAGCACCCCCAGAACCGATGAACAGGCCAGCACCAATTGCACCACCACTTAGAAAAGCCATTATTAGTTGGTATATAATTGAGGATTTGGCATTAAACCCTTACATGGCAATCATCTGCATGTGCCTGCCCTTGAGATTTCGTTGAAGGGAATTAGTCGCCACGGCCTCTGCGTTATCGGCGGGGAACTGTTGGCCGGCCGTGGAATCGACCGTACCCGGTTTGTAGCCGGCGGCATCGCTGCCGCTATTGTTTTCGTGTTTGAGACTCATCGTGATGAGGACGGAGGAGAGAGGGGGGAATAGGTAGGAATAGGAGGGGAAGTGAGAAAGAAGGAAGAAAGAAAGGTAGAAGATGGAAAGCTACCCCAATTTTAGAGCTCCAAAGGTATTTAATGTAACGCATACTACGGGTGTAGCACCCTTTAATTCCAGACTATGTGATTTCTGCTCTACAACATCCCTTCAAGAGACGCCGGCTTCCACAATAACAAAGAACACAGTTCTTTTTTTCCCATCTCGGCGGCATTATAACCCTTAATTCCAGACAGCGGCGGCAAATCATGTGCCACCCCCTCCCACCTATTGGAGTCATTGCTTTGGAATGACATGCTGCTGACACGATACTTCCTTCCCCAATGGAGTGCTCCGTACGGCAGTAATCGATAGCTAATTTGTTCAATTGGCGATAGTTTGACGATAAGCAGCCTATTCCAATCTTACTCCACGCCAGGGTACTCTGTCAGCAAGGCGAAATATGGGCCGGCTGATCCGTCCGAGGAAGGTGCACAGCGTGACAGGTGATGTTTCATTCAGGTCTTTAGACACTCGGTATCGTAAGCTCTGATATCATTGGTGGTTCTCCTGTGCTGCTTATCATACTCGACATAACTACCTGCCGTTTGCGGAGATGCGAGTAGTACAGTACGTGTGGATTCCGGGCGACCAGGCTTACATAGCTAACCCAAATGACATAGTCTCGGCCAAGACGATACGCGAATGCTTGCTCAAAACTTGTCTCATGACCTCCCCGCCTACCTGAATTGGGAAGGTGTACGATCTGATATGGTCAGCTCGAACCCCTGGTCAAGGCGGCGTGCCGGTTAGCCGAACGGGAAGCTAGTGATGCGAGGCGCTGGCAAAGACGGCACACTTGATAAGTTAATGTTACTAGATTGGGCCTGCCAATGTATCGCCGCCCCGTGGGCTTTAGAAACGTCTGAGGCTGGCCCTGAAGACTTGTTCCGCAGACAATTTATTGTTAACTTCCTCACACTTAATGTCTTTGCTATTTGTTTCCTGGATTATATTAAACGTTACTTCCTTATTACTGCCATTTAATTTAAACCCGGCATTCTATAGAGTTGGGTATATCTGCCCGGCTTATAAGGTTTATTAAGTGCTTAATAACCTTTGGTCGAGGGGTTGTAATCCGCAGCTGAGATACACTTTGCTAATCTTTTTTAGGTGGGAGGTAGTTACTTTTTGCTTAAGTGCTCTCGGGGTTTACTATAGAAGCCACTTTGCTATACTTAGAGAAAAGCAATAGGAAAAGGATTTTAGGGAGTGGCTTGAGGCTACTATGGCATTTAAGATAGCAAAGATAAACCAGGCAATAAAAGATTACAGAGAGCCTCTTAAAGAATAGACTTTATTAATATAGGAGGGGATGCATTCTAATTTATATAACTCCTAAGGGGTTTATAAGTAGGAAACTATTTAAGAGGAGCCCGCTAAGGTTCTAAAGTTAGTTAAAACAAGATAAGAATATAAAAAAAAGATAAAATATTTAAGTAATATTTACAGCTTTAGACTAGTATTTAAATTACTATTTAAATATAAAAGTAAAAGTAAAGAAGTAAAATAATAAGCTATTAAACCTCTTTTTAGAGACCTAAGCTAATAAGGGC